>JAJAGP010003079.1:0-85622 GCA_025084515.1 Ancistrus triradiatus
GGTGACCAAATACTTATTTTCCACCATGATTTAGAATTAAATTGTTTAAAAATTCTACAGTGTGATTTCCTGGATTTTTTTTCTCATGTTGTCTCTCATGGTTGAAGTGTAGCTATGATGAAAATTACAGACCTCTCTCATCTTTCAGTAGGAGAACTTGCACAATCAGTGACTGACTAAATACTTTTTTGCCCCACTGTATTATTATTATTTGTCCAAACACTTTTGCTCCGTGTGTCATCTGTCTGAGAGAGAGAGAAATAAATAATAAATAACAAAATAAATGCAGCTCTCTTCGTTCTGCTGATCTGTCTGTTCTTGTGTTGTCCATTATGCTCTCTCTCTCTCTCTCTCTCTCTCTCTCTCTCTCTCTCTCTCTCTGCAGTCTGACCTGCTCTCTCGCCCATTAAAGCGTTGTTGTTTCCATCTTTTCGTTTCTTTCTCTTTTGTTTATTCATTCTTTGTGTCCATCTATATTTTTCATACATTTTATCTGATTATTTCTATCCTTATGTTTCATTTTTCTCTCTCCTGAGTTGTTTTGTGTCTGTTTATCTTTTCTTTTTTTTTTTATTCATTTTTCTTTCTATTCTGTTCTCTCTCTTTTCTTACTGCTTTGTTTCTCTCTCTTGCTATCTGTTTTTCTTTCTTGCTCATCTGTTCTTTTTTACTCCACGTCTTTTCTTTCTTTCGTTCTTTGCCCCTTTTTTCTCTTTTTGGCTCTCTTTTTCTATGTTTATAATTTTCTTTCTTTCTTTCTTTCTGTTTTGTTTGTTTATTTATTTCTGTTTTTTTCCTTCATTTACTTCTTTGTCTCTTTCTTTCTTTCTTTTTTCTCTCTTTTTACCTTTCTTTGTTATGTCTTGTTTTCTTCTTTTTTTGTTTGCTCTTTTCTTTCCTGTCTTTCTGTGTTTACTTTTTTATTTTTCCACCTGCTTTCTGTTCTTCTCCCCTTCCTTGTTTTCTTTCTTTTTTTGCCTTACTTTGTTTCTTTTTATTTTCTCTCTTCCACTGTTCTTTATTGCCATTTTCTGTCTTTTCTTGTTTCTCCGTTTCTTTACATCCTATCTTTCTCTCTTTCTTTCTTTCTTTCTTTTCTTTGACTCTTTTTTATCTCTTTGGTGTCCTTTCTTTCTTGCTTGCTTTCTGTCTTTCTGTTTTGCTGTCTTTGTTTTTTTCTGTTTTTTTTTCTTTCTTTCTTCCTTTCTATTTTGTTTGTTTGTTTATATTTTTCTTTATTCCTTTCTCCCTTATTTTCTTCTTTCCTTTCTTGCTTTCTTTCTTTCTTTCTTTCTTTCTTTTTTTTTTCTCTACCTCTCTCTCTTTCTTTATTTACTTTTTCATTTTTCCTCCATCTCTCCTTTCCTCCTTCCTTTCTTTCCCCCTTCCTCATTTTTTTCTTTCTTCCTCTATTTTTGTTTTTTTTTCTTTGTTTGTTTCTATTTTTAGTTTTTTCCTTCCTTCCTCCCTTTCTTAACTTTTTTATTTTGTATCTTTTCTCAAAGTCTCAGCCTTAATGTCACATTCTTACTTTTTTTAAAACATCTTCTTTATCACTTGATCCTCCGACAGCTTCAGTTCCACTCTTCACATCTTGCCTGTCACGTTCCCCTCTTAAACATCTTAAACATGGCTGCGTCGCAGCTCGGCTGCCGGCGGTTTTTTCGGATCTCTCTCCATTTCCGCACCGCCGTGGCTCTTCCTCATAAATATTCATGTGTGCATTATAAATATTCATGAGCTCGTAACCCAATCAGGAGGCGACGCTGCCAGGCTGGCGTTCAGCTCCAACATCACATTAGGCTTCATTCAGACCGGAGGAGCATCGCTTCACATTAACCACTGCTCCATCAAAAAGTACCACTTTTATTGAGTTATGATGTAAAAACCACACACACACACACACACACACACACACACACACACACGTCGTGAGGTTGATTAGATTAGTGAGACGGCATGCATTTCAATTCATCATTCAAATGTGATTTTAAGTGTCATTTAGTTACGCGCAAATGGAATTAAGGTCAGTGATGGCTCGGGAATAGCTGTGTGTGTGTGTGTGGGTGTGTGTGGGTGTGTGTGGGTGTGTGTGGGTGTGTGTGTGTGTGTGTGTGTGTGTGTGTGTGTGTGTGGGTGTGTGTGTGTGTGTGTGTGCGTGTGTGTGTGTGCGTGTGTGTGTGTGGGAGGGCTGCGTATTCCATCATTTATAACACCAGTCCCCATTGTGATAGGAATACCTGAGTATGGGACCATATGGTAGGATCTTGGGGGCTAATGGTAGAGTAAAGGTTCAGGAGTTTAGGGTAGGGCTTTGGGGCCTACTGGGGTTGGGTTTGGGGTATTGCTTTTGGGGCGGGGTAAGGTGGGAAACAGGTGGGGATTTGAGCAGATTGTCAGGGTCCTTCGGGGTTTTAGAGGATTAAAGCCGGAGTTCAGTATTTTGGGCGGACAGTTTTGAGTAGGATTTGGGGTAAAGGGTATTATGAGGAGGGTTGTGATTGGGTAGGCATTGGGATTGAGGCTGGGTTGGTGGGGAGTAGGGTTAGGTAATTGGAATTGGGGTATGTCATTGGGTATGGTCGGTGATGATTGGGTAGGTAATTTGGGATTGGGTAGGTTAATTGGGAGTGGGGTCGTGTTGGTGAGGATTGGGTATGTAATTTGGGATTCGGGTCTTTGGTATTGTTTGTGATTGGGGTAGGGTTGGTGAGGATTGGGGTAGGTACTTGGGACTTGGTGGGTGTAGGGTTGGTGAGTATTAGGTTATCTTTCACTTTTTGCTTGTTGGTAGGGTTTATTGGGATAAGTTATGTTAGTGGTGTTTCCGGTAATTGGACTTTGTTTATTAATTGTAATTGGGTAGGTACATTTGTTTCAATTTTGTTCTTCGGTAATTTGTTAATTGGGTAGGTAATTGACGTTGAGTACGGTGTACCTCTTGGTGATTACTTTTCGTTACCTTTGTGGTACTTGGGGTATGTATTGGGGTAGGGTCGGTGAGGATTGGGGTAGGTAATTGGGATTGGGGTAGGTATTGGGATTGGGGTAGGTAATACGAAATTGGGGTAGGTATTGGGATTAGGGTAGGTAATGGATTAGGGTAGTAATTTGGGATTGGGGTAGGTAATCAGAATTGGGGTAGGTAATCAGAATTGGGGTAGGTAATTGGGATTGTTGGTATGTCATTGGGTAGGGTCGGTGAGGATTGGGGTAGGTACTGGGATTGGGGTCGGTTAATTGGAACTGGGGTATGGTAATCGGAATTGGGTAGGTAATCGGGATTGGGTTAGGTAATTGAATTGGGGTTGTCCCATTGGGATTAGGGTAGGTTCCTTGGTATTGGGGTAGGTAATTGGGATTGGGGTAGGTCATTGGGATTAGGTAGGTAATTGGAAGTGCGGTAGGTCCAGTGGGATTAGGGTAGGTCATTGGGATTGGGGTAGTTAATTGGGATTGGGGTAGGTTCCTTGGGGATTAGGGTAAGGTAATTGGAATTTTGGGGTAGGTATTGGATTGGTAGGTAATTGGGATTGTGGTAAGGTAATCGGAATTGGGGTAGGTCATTGGGATTAGGGTAGTAATTGAATTGGGGGTAGGTCTTGGGATTAGGGTAGGTAATTGGAATTTTGGTAAGGTAATTGGGATTTAGGGTAGGTAGTTGGAATTGGGGTAGGGTCATTGGATTAGGGTAGGTAATTGGAATTGGGGGTAAGGTAATTTGGATTGGGGTAGGTAATTGGGGATTGGGGGTAGGTAATTGGGATTGGGGTAGGTAATTGGAATTGGGGTAGGTAATTTGGATTGGTGTAGGTAATTGGGATTGGGTATGTATCGGGATTGGGGGTAAGGTAATTGGGATTGGGGTAGGTAATTGGATTGGGGTAGGTAATTGGGATTGGGGTAGGTAATCGGGATTGGGGTAGGTAATGGGGATTGGGGTAGGTAATTGGGGTAGGTCATGGGATTAGGGTAGGTAATTGGAAGTGGGGTAGGTAATTGCGATGCAGAATGTTGCTTCGGTGGGATTTGGGGGGGAGTTTTCGAGGATATGGCGTTGGGGTAACGGGTAAGGGCATTAGGTTTGGTTTGGCAGGTGGAATTTGGGAGTGGGGTTGGGGTTAGAGGTAAATATGTTTCTTGTTTCTCCCTTTTTAACTTACTGTATTTTTTTCTTTCTTTTTATTTTCTTTTGATTTTGTTGGTTGGTTGGTTTGTTTGTTTCTGTTTTTCTTTCTTCCTTTCTTTTGTTTCATTACTTCTTTCTTTCTCTCTGTTTTTGCTCTTCTTTTTTCCATCCTTTCTTTCTTTCTTTTTTTTGTTTTTATTTTCTTTCTTCCTCCCTCTATTTCTTTATTCATTTCATTATTTAAATTCCTTCCTTCCATTCTTCTCCCCTTCCTCATTTTCTTTCTTTCTCTTTTGTTTTCTTTTATTTATCTTTGTGTATATTTTTCTTTCTTTATTTCTTTTGATTTTCCTTGTTTGATTTTATTTTTCTTTCCTTCTTCCTATGTTTGTTTCGTTGCTTCTTTCTTTCTTTCTTTCTCTTTTTTCCCCCCCATCTGCTCTTCCTTTCTTTGTTTATTTCTTAATTTCTTTCTTTGTTTTTATTTTCTCTCTTCCTCCCTCCCTCTCTTTCTTTATTTACTTCATTTTTCCTCCTTCCTTCCGTTCGTCTCCCCTTTCTTATTTTATTTAATTCTTTCTTTCTTTCTTTCTTTCTTTATCTGTTTTTTGCTTTCTTTCTCTTTTCTGTTTCATTTTTCTTTGTCCTATATTTTTTATTCTTTATCTCTTTTTTTGTTTGTTTTGTCTGTTTGTTTCTTTCTATTTTTCTTACTTTTTTCCTTTTTTCCTCTTTTTGCTGTCTTTTTCCTTTCTTTCTCTCTCAACTTACTTTCTTTCTCTCTTCCTCTCTCTCTCTTTCTTTATTTACTTCTTTATTTTTCCTCCTTTCTTCCTTTATTCTCCCCCTTTTTCATTTTCTTGTTTTTTCTCCCTTGTTTGTTCCTTCCTCTCTTCCTTTCTTTCTTTCTTTCTTTCTTTGTTTTTAATTGTGCTCTTCATGGCTAGGTGTTTTATTTTTGTGTTTTTGTTTTATTTAGGAGTAGGTAAGTATGTTGAGGTTAAAGGCGGGATACTGGTTTATGGGCTAAATGATAACCTTATGGGTTACGGAGGGGGGCAGGGGTTTAGGCTAGGGATTGGACTTTAAAAGTGTTGCCCACATCAGAGGGTGCCGCCTCTGACTAACCTGTGATTTCGCCCCCATTATCTCTAATCACCTTGCCCAGCAAATTACGTCAAAATCCAGTCTGCAGTGGCACAGCATTCAGGCACTGGGCTTTGGACCAGATGGGCTCAGGGTCCACGGTGTGGGTTTTGATTAAGCTGTTGGGATGGCATTATCTAGGTTCAAATAATACATTACTTCTAGTGTGTGTGTGTGTGTGTGTGTGTGTGTGTGTGTGTGTGTGTGTGTGTGTGTGTGTGTGTGAGAGAGAGAGAGAGAGAGAGAGAGAGAGAGACAAATCTGACGGGTATTGATTGTATGAGCACGTTGTCTAAAGGTTGGAAATATGGGGTTGTTTTTTTTCCCCCTCCGCGGCTCGGGCTAACACCAAACACCATTAGTCACTGGGAGCAGATCGATCACGGGAACACACACTCCATCTATCTGTCACTTACCGACTCACACACAATTAATTGTTTAATCACAGGCCCTTCTGTACCTTCCTGCTACGCACTACTTGTTAACCTCTCACACACACCGGCTTTATTATTGGGGCTGTGCACACCAGATTATCTCACTTTTTTTTTCTGGATTTTTCAGGCACTTCTCGAGACTCAGAGCATGCTCCGGACGCAAATCTCCAACTTCACCTTTAATCTGGGATTCTCCGGGAAGTTCTTCCATACAGGTGTGTGCGCGTGTGTGCGCGTGTGTGTGTGTGTGTGCGGATGAATCGTTTTTAATTGATTTAAGTCTAAAAATTAAAAATCACAAACCCCATATGGCCAAAAGTATTGGGACACGTGGCCAAAAATATTGGGACGCGTGGACAAAAGTATTGGGCCACAAATCCACACACGGCCAAAAGTATTAGGACTCAAACCCTTATGTGGCCAAAAGTATTAGGACACAACCCCTTATGTGGCCAAAGGTATTAGGACACAACCATGAATGTATCTCAAAAGTATTAGGACACTAACACATGGGGGTAAAAAGTATTAATACACAAACCCGACACATGGCCAAATGTATTGGGACACAAACTCGCATGTGGCCAAAGGTATTAGGACACAAACCCATAGGGAGCCAAAAGTATTGGGACACAAACCCCTACGTTATTAAAAGTATTGGGACACATGGCCAAAGGTATTGGGACACAAACCCATAGAGGGCCAAATGTATTACGACACAACCCCCCACATGGCCAAAAGTAATAGGACACACATCCACACGTGACCAAAATATTGGAACACAAATCTGCATGTGGTTAAAAGTTTTGGAACACAAACCCGTGTGTGTGTGTGTGTGTGTGTGTGTGTGTGTGTGAGAATAGGCACGCAGGATGAAAATGATGGTGACGATCTCCTGCTGAAATACGTGAACGAGTTCTGGTGGTTCCCTCACATGTGGAGCCACATGCAGCCTCATCTGTTCCACAATGAGTCGTCCCTAATGGAGCAGATGATCCTCAACAAGGACTTCGCTTTGGTGAACCCACACACACACACACACACAGTTAACCAGATCAGATGCGGTTAGCAAAACGTGAAATCTCTAATGCATGCCAAGATCCTGACCTGCATACGCGTGTGCCCCCGAGAACCCCTTCAGCACACACACACACACACACACACACACACACACACACACACACAGGCTAATGGAAAAGGCTCTGGATCTTAGCTCAGAGGACACATTTCATTTCCTGTGTGATTAAACACTAACAAGTCCACTGGGTTCATACTTAATCATTGCCTCTGCGTGTGAGAGTGTGTGTATGTGTGTGTGTGTTTGTGCGCGTGTGTGTTACAAAATGGTTGCACGCATCCCAGAAGCCCCAGCATGCATGAAGCTTATACACAAACAAGACAACACACACACGCCTTGTAAAAGCTATATAGCTAATAGTTAATGAGGACCTCGTCTCATCTCAGTGTCAGAATCATTTGGTCTCGGTCTTGGGGTAAGGTCTACTCGGGGAAAGTACTGGGACACAAACCTGCAGGTGGCCAAAAGTATTGGGACACAATCCCATGTGGAGCCAAAAGTACTGGGACACAAACCTGCAGGTGGCCAAAATACTGGGACACCAAAAGTATTGGGACACAAACCCACACATGCCACTAAAATATATATATCGGTCCGTGAGTTTTAGACTTAACCAAGGCCTGTAACACCAGTCGTGTCTCGTTCTGTCTGTGTAGGAACATGGCATTCCAGTCGACATGGGCTACGCAGTGGCGCCTCACCACTCGGGCGTGTACCCGGTGCACATGCAGCTCTACGAAGCCTGGAAGAAGGCATGGGGCATCCGAGTGACCAGCACCGAGGAGTACCCTCACCTGAAACCCGCCCGATACCGCAAGGGCTTCATCCACAACCACATCATGGTATGGAGCGTCCTGCTGCGTGCGCGTGCGCGCGCGTGTGTGTGTTTGTGTGTGTGTGTGTGTGTGTGTGTGTGTGTGTGTGTGTGTGTGTGTGTGTGTGTGTTTCTATCCGTGTGTCCTCCAGGTTGTAACACTGGTACCCTCATGAAATATGCAGTGAGACAGGCTGCTCACA
The DNA here is from genome assembly GCA_025084515.1 of Ancistrus triradiatus. Taxonomy (NCBI): domain Eukaryota; kingdom Metazoa; phylum Chordata; class Actinopteri; order Siluriformes; family Loricariidae; genus Ancistrus; species Ancistrus triradiatus. The sequence continues at coordinate 7,802 of JAJAGP010003079.1, forward strand.
CACAGACACACACACACACGCTGGAAGCTGAGCTTTACCAAGCAGCAGCTGCAAATCAATAGAGCCGAAGCGCCCACTCACACACACACTCACACACACACATTTCTACGCTCGCACAATTAATGGCGTTGTTCGGACGCCGAGGGAACGGAAAAGACAAGGTTTCAAAGTGGATTCAGATCTAATGAGGAAACACACACACACACACACACACACACACCTTTGCCTGTCTTTATATGTAACTTATGCATGAACGTAGCTTTGAACTGACACGCGCTGTTTTCCGAACATCGCTGTGTTTTGCCAGACCCCCCTCTCCCCACCCGCTTTATGCTCCAGAGTGCTAATTCGCGCCCATCACTTTCGCCTCGCGACGGAAAACAAAAAGTTGACAAATTCCCCTAATTTAGCTGTCGGCTCGCGCGACAAGGAAAACGTCGCGTCGAGTTCGATGAAAGAAAGAGGGAATCAAAGGCGAGCGGGATGTGGCAAAGTGTCCTCGATTAACAGAATCGGCCTTAAAAGCAAGAGAGAGAAACTTTTATCATAAGCATGGTCACGTTTTATTAGCAGTTTGTGGTTTCCGATCCGAGTCTTGTGTAGAATGAGCGCTCAAACTTTTGCTCTCAAACTTGTTGCCCAGACATAACGTGACCGAGTTTGCAAAATGGCGTCCCCAGGACTCGCTCAGCCAGAGTGAGATCCAAAGAAAACAAGATACGAGACTTTTTTTGTAATACTAAGAAAGCACACTTGCTACTGAGAGAGAGAGAGAGAGAGAGAGAGAGAGAGAGAGAGAGAGAGAGAGTCATTCCGTCAGTGGAATCGATCCATAAAATAGAAATAAACGCGTTATTTTTCGGGGCAGACAGAGAGGAAAGAAGAAGAGGTCCGGCCCAGGTAGAGACAGGTCCATAAATTTGGCGGCGTGACCGTGGGGCAGCTGGATTTAGTGCGACGGGGCTGGGATTGGATCTCGGGAGGCACGGCAGATTAAAATATTAAATCAAGGCCATCTGTCCCATCTGATGGTGTGAGTGTGAGAGCTAGATAGTAACAGAAACAGAGAGCGAGATGGACTTGTTTGGGAAAACAGAAATGGCAGAGACGTCCTCTTGCCAGGCTTCATAGTGGCGGTACAATTTTGTACTGTTTGAACCCGAGATATTTCTTTTTTTAATTTTTTTATTGGTCGACTTCATTGCATTTCTTAATAAACCTATATTCATGCATTTTGGGCCTACATACACACTCCAATAATAGTTGTTCCGCGGGCTATTTAGGGCTAATAATGATGCCATTTCAAACAGATGATTATAATCATGATTTGGTTCCAAAGCAGCATCCACGAGTCTTTGAGGAGCAAAAGATGGGCTCCAGTTTATTAACAAATGTTTAAAAACAATGTTCCTCAAAGAAAATTGGAACCGATGTCCATATTTCTCCCTCTGCAGAGAATAATATCATTAAACGATTCAAGGAATCTGGAGGAATTTCCTAAAAAGACTAAACTGGAGAGGGGTGATCTCGCTCCTCAGACGGCCACTGCATCGGGAACCGTCATCAATAGCTGATAGAACCACATGGACAAGGGATCCTTTACAAACCTTATCAAGCTCTAACAATACAGGAGTTACAATTTAACAGATGCCACTTAAAACGTACTGTGCTGAAAAGAAGCCTTATGTTATAACCATGTCCAGAAGGGGCGTCGGCTTCTCTGGGCTCGGAGGCATCTGGGATGGACCATCATACAGTGGAGACAGGGATTGTGCTCGGACCCAGAAAGACTAATAAAAATAAACTACTTACCAAAAAATAAAGAAGTAAGAACAAAACGAAGAAAGAAAGAAAAAAATGAAGTAATAAATGATTAAGTTATCAAAAAGAAAGACACAAATAAAGAGAGGTAGAACTGGAGTAATAAATAAATGAGTTATCAGAAAAAAGGAAACGTAAAAAAGGAAAAGAAAGAAAGTTGTGCAGAGATGGAGTAATAAATAAGTTACAGAAGGAAAGAAAGAAGGAAGGAGAAATGAAACGAGGCAGAAATGGAGTAGTAAATCAAAGAGTTATCAGAAACAAAGAAAGAGGAAAGAAACAGAAAATCAGCAAGATGTAATTGAGAAATAAATAAATTGACTTACAGAAAAGAAACAAACAAATAAAAAATAGATAGAGTAGAAATTGAGTAATAAATAAATGGTTTCTAAAAAAGAAAGACAGAGAGGAAGGGAAACATTGATAAATAAAGAGAAATTGAAACACAAATTGAGTGGTAAATAAATTAGTTGTCGAAAAGAAAGAAAGAAGAAATGGATGCTGTGTGCTCCAGACCAAAGATGAAAAAAAGGACCGTCCACACTGTCCAACCAGTCCCAACAGGCCAGGCTTGGCATGGTATGGGGGGCAGGGCCCTTGGTGAAGGTCATTTCCACTTCTGGGAGCAGCATTAATGCAGAAAAAGTACCCTGAGATTTTAGAGCAACTTAAGCTGCCTTCAGGACGACATCTGTACCAGCATTAATCAACGAGACAAATCAGAAGAATTTCATACTGAAATATATAAATCCCTTCCCTTCCTTTGAGGAACATTGTTTATAAACGTTTGGTGATAAACTGGAGATCCTCTGATCATCTTTTGCTCCTCAAAGGCTCAGGCTTTCATGGGTGCTGCTTTTGGACCAAATCATGATTAGAATCACCTGTTGGAAATCACATCATTATTTGTTTTTTTACTTCATTACTATCCCTGTATGGGCCGCGTAGCCACTGTTATCGGAGTGTGTGTGTGTGTGTGTGGAGGCCTGAAATGCAGGAATGACTTTTTCTGAGTTGTGGAACGGAATGAACGACACCGATAACTCGTACGATCGGATCGGCATGCGTTACGTAACAAATAACCAGTTTATTTATATGGCCAACTCACTGATCGTCGTTCGTTTCCTGCTCTTTCCACCTCCGCGGGAATTAGCACCGGTTGCCGTGGTTACGTACGGGACAGTTTTTGCCTCCTTATCGTTTCCAAACAGCGCTCTAAAATAATTACTTTTTTTAGTGTAATCTTTCACTCGGGTTATTAAATAACACAACCCGTTATTAAACGAGTGCATCTAGGCCGCTCGGTGGTGATGAGGGCGTCTTGAAACTTATTTTTATTCCGAGATTGTCATTTCTCGCTGAGCATAACCGCTTGCAGTTCGTTGCTTCTCATCCCCGGTCGAATTATCGAGCGTCCCCCAAATGCAGTCACGACGGGGCCGTCACTCCGGGCGTGGCCCCCCGAGTGCTCTGGCTTGACAGGGAGACGAATCACAAGAAAGCGGTGGAGAATACTAAAATGCCGGAGCCGACGGAGGAGCCTAATGAGGGCGCTGAGCTGTAAATTTTAGTTGCGGGGAAGCTTAGATTCGCAGATCAAATGTAAAGGGTCTCAGCAGTAAGAGCAGGGCTGAAGAGGGACGGAGCGGCGGGTGGTCGCACTGATAATGCAGCCAGAGCTCGTTAAACCGAACGTACAGAGCACTGAGGACACAAACCAGCCTGTGGAGAGGCGCCTCGGGAGGGGGGAGGCGTAAGGCCGAGGCTACTGACGGACAGCTCCCAAAAGGACCGAAATGAAAAAGGATAAGAAGGATAGGGTCAGGAAACACTCTTCACTCTGCAGCCCCAAACCCGCCCATCCGTACCTGAACGCCGACCCACAGGCACCAAGGGTCAGAACTGAGGACTTTGGGTCCTAACGTTGTGTTGTTGTTGTGTTTGTAGGTCCTGCCTCGTCAGACGTGCGGTTTGTTCACACACACCATCTTCTATAAGGAATACCCCGGTGGTCCAAAAGAACTCGACAAGAGCATTCGGGGAGGAGAACTGTTCATGACCGTCCTGCTGAATCCTGTGAGTTTAAAAAACAAACACACTCACATACACAGATATAGGGGAGTCTATGGTGCAACAAAGTAGGGATCTGGTGTAGCTAAAGAAAAAGAATGAAACAATCAGAAAATGAAAGATAGAAAAGAATTAAACAAAAAAGAATGAAGGAAAAAACAGAAAGAGATTAAAAAATGAAATAAAAAATAGAAAATGAGGAGGAAATCAATAAAGAAAAAACATATTAATCACAACAAGAAAGAAAACACGAGTAACAAAAGAAGGAGAAAGAGCACAAAAGGCAATATAAAAAGAGTAGCAAGCAGCGAAGGAGAAATAAAACAGGAGAAAAGTATAATAAGAAATTCAAGAAGAAAAAGGTTAAATAATAAATAAAGTAAGAATAGGGAAATAAAAAAGGATTAATAAGAAAATTAGAAAAAGGGAATATGACAAAAAAGAAAACATTTTAACAAAACTAAACGAAATAAGAAAAGAATGAAAAATCAGAGTAAGGCAGGGAGAAAAGAAACAAAAAAAATAAAGAAAATATGTTTAAAAAAGAAGAAAGGACAACAAGAATAAAAAAAACTGACAGAAAATGGAGAGGAAATAAATAATGGAAAAAATAGGAGCCTCAGCAATAAAGAAAATGTGTTTAAGAAAAGAACAAAGAAAGAATACACACAAAACAAAAAGAAAAGGAAAAAACATGGGGAAAATGTACAAGAGAGAAAAGGGGGAAAGCATAATAAGAAATAAAGAAAAGAAGAAAGAGAAAATGATAAATACATAAGAACAAGAAAAGAATGGAAAAAAAAAAAAGTAAGAGAGCGCCGAAGAAAGACGGAGCGAATGAATCAGAAAAAAGCAGATAAAAAGCCAGGAAGAAAGAAATAAAGCAAAAAAGGAAATTTTTCAGAAAGAAGAAAGCCCAACAGGAATGAAAGAAAGAGGCTAAAAATGGAAAAAAGAAAAATGCAAAAAATGTACAAGAAAGAAAAGAGGAGAGAAATGGAAAAAAGAATAATACTGAAGGAATGAGAAACTAGAAAGTAAAACTAAATGTTTCCGTGCCCTGGCGGTACAGCAGCAGCAGTAGGTTTTTTTTATTTTTTTTATTAAATTACACGTCTACAGAAATTAATAAGCATCATCACAGTGGGAGCTCGACTCGCCTCTCTTTCTTTTTTTTTTTTTTTTATTGCTCCCTCTCTCACTCGGACCCTTTCTGAAGAAACATGTCAGCAATTTTCTCTATTCAGTTTCTTGACAAGCTCCAAAAAAAGGAAGGGAGGAAAGAAAAAGGTAGGATGAGGAGAATAAAAAGGAAGGAAGCTCTGTACCGACCGCAGTGAGTAAAGTTCTGTGTCCTGATTACTGACTCTTGTCTTATGTGAGATGTCTGAAGCTAAAAGCAGTGCATCTCTTGCTTCTTTTTTTTCTTTTTTTTGAATGACATTTTCTTGGCCTACATAGACTGGATAACACTCGGCTGCGTTGCCGTAGCGTTAGGGATGTTGCTTAGTGACTTTAGTTTCCACGGCTACGTCGCTATCACATTTTTATTTCCTGTCGCCGTAGCTGCTTGAGGTAACTGAGAGAGAGCGGGGGGGAGAAAGAAAAAGAAATGAGGAAAAAGAAAACAGCTTGAGAAAGAAAGGACGTCAGGAAAGAAGGAGGAGGGAACGAAAGAAGTACAGAAAGAAGAAAATAAGAGAAAGGAATTAAGGAAGCAAGATGCTTTAAAGAAGAGAAAGAGAGAAAGAAAGAAAGAAAGAAAAAAAGGAAGGAAAGGACGAGAGGTAGGAAGAAAATAAACAAGCGAAAGAAAAGAAGGTAGGAAAAATGGATGTAAGGAAAAGGGAAGCAGGGAATGAAAGGAGTAAAGAGAGAGAGGAGGATACAAGAAAAAGAAGGAAAAAAGCAAGAACATAGGGAATTAAATAGACAAGAGAAAGTAAGAAAGAAAAAAATTACAATAAAAAATGACAAGAGGTAGGAAGAAATGATAAAAAAAAGGAAATATAAGGAAAGGGGGAGGAGGGCGGGAGGAGAGAAGGACATGAAAGAAAGAAAGAAAGAGGGAAAGAAATAAGAGAAAGGAAGGAGAGGAAAGGGATGGAAAAAAGAAATGAAATAAGTGAAAAGAAGGAAGGTAACAGGTAAAAAAGAGAAAGGATGGTAGGAAAAAGATGTGAAAAAGGAAGCATGAAAAAAAGGGAAGAAAGAAAGGAGAGAAATTAAGTAATAGAAACAAAGTAATTAAAAAAAAGGACAAGGAGTAGGAAGAAAGGAAAGAAGAGAAAAAAGGTAAAAGCTTGAAAGGATGGAAGTAAATTAGATACTATAAAGAAGTGCAAGAAGAAAGCAAGAAAAAAGGGAAGGAAAGGCACAAGGGGAAAGAAAGAAAGGAGAGAAGGAAAGGGAGAGGATGGAATGAAATCATTAAAAGAGAGGAGAAGGAAAGAAAAGTGGAAGGTGGAAAGAAAAAAATAATTGAAATTAGTGAAAAGAAGGGAGGTGTAACAGGTAAGAGAGAGAAATAATTAAGGTAGAAAGGAAACAAGAGAAAGAAAGGAAATAATGATTTAAAGAAACAGGGATGGAATAAGGAATGTAAAAAATAAATGAAATTCGTGGAAAGAAAAAAGGTATAACCACTAAAAGAGAGAAAGGATGGAAGGAAAAAAAGAAGATAGGTAAGAAACGAAAGAAATGAAGGTAGAGAAAAAGAGGTAGAAAGAAACAAGAGGAGTTAGGTAACGAGAAGAAGCATGGAAGTAAAGAAACAAGAAAGAGAAGGAAACGAGAACGGAGGGAGGATTTAAGGAAAAAGGAAGACAGGAAAGAAATTAAGGTAGGAAAAGAACGAAGAGGACAAGAGGTAGGAGAGAAAGTACAAAAACAAAACACAGAAGTAAGGAAATGAGAAGAAGCATGGATGGACAGAAACAAGAAAAAGAAGGAGGTAACAAAGGAAAGAAGTAAACAAAAGAACAGGAATGGGAGGAATGAAGGAAAAAAGGAAAGAAATGGGGGGAGGGAAATAAGAAGGGGAAGCAAGAAAGGAAAGCGACAAAGTTTTCTTTGAGAGAATGGAAAAAAATGGAAAAGGAAAGCAATTTAAAAAATGATTGTAAAGAAAGGAAAAGAGTTTAAGAAACTAAGGACGGATGAAGAAAGAGAGGACAGATCGACCAGCAAAAAGAAAGAAAAGCAGTCGATCCCGCGGACATTGAGGACTTTGCTAAATGCTGTAAAGTTAACTTTAAAGTTTTGCTTTGATGGATCAGTTTTGGCATCGGGTCGTCCCATTGGTGGAGTCTCACGGCTCAGGCTCCGCCCACCAGACCATTAACAATTATCAACGATTGGCTGTCAAGTTAGGAAGCGGACAGATCGATACTGAGCTCCGCCCCTCGAGTGCACCGAGTCCCTACTATTACTCAAAGTGTGTGTGTGTGTGTGTGTGTGTGTGTGCGTGCGTGCGTGCGTGCGTGCGTGCGTGTGTGCGCGTGTGTGCGCGTGTGCGAGTGAGTGTGTGTTGTGTGTGTGTGTGTGTGTGTGTGTGCGTGTGCGTGCGCGCGTGTGTGTGAGTGCGTGTGTGTGTGTGTGTGTGAGAGAGATCTGATATCTGCAGAAAGTCTAATTCACGGCGGCCAAAACTATTGCAAATCTTACATCTTAATGTTTGCTTTGTAGAGATTTCCTTCTCTTTTTTTGTGTGTCCTCATGTTTTTATTACGTTTTCCTTTTCCTTATTTCTTCTATTTTTCTATTATTGTGTGTCCTTTTTTCTTAATCTTTTATTTCTTCTCTTTCTCTTTTTGCTTTTCCTCTCAAGTTGTTGTCTCATTTTGCTTTTTCTTTCCTGCTCTCGTCTCATTTGGTTTTTGTCTCCTATTTCAAACTGTTTTTTTCTCGTCCCTCCTGACTTCCTTTCTTCTTTTTTTCCCTTGTTTTATATCATTTTAAAAATTTTATTTACTCCCCTGTTTTTATTTCTGCTTTTATTTCTGCTTTTTATTTTATTTATGCTTTTTATTTATTTATGCTTTTTTTATTTATGCTTTTATTCCTTTCCATTCTTTTCAACAGTTTTGCCCCCTCAGTTATTTCCTTTTTCTTATTTTGTTTTCTGTCCTCTCCTTTATTTGTCTTCTGACTTTTTATTTTTTGTTCTTTCTCATTTTTGTTTTTTTCCTTTTAATTCCACTTCTTTTTGTCACTATTCTGTCACTTAATTTTGTTGTCCTCTCTAATTTTCTCTTCTTTTATTTTCCTCAAATTTTTCTTGTCTGGTTTTGTTCTCTTTGCTGGTTCTTTTGTCTTTCTTCTTTTCATCTCACTTCACATTTCCTTATCTGTTTTCTTTCTCGTCTTTTATTTGGTATTTTTATTTTCACTTGCTCTTTCACCTCTCTTATTTTCTTCATCTTTATTTTCTGTCTTTATATTTTATTCTTCTCTTTGCTTGTTCTTTCATCTCTTTCTCCTTCTCTCTAATAATTTCCTCTTCTTTTCTCACTTGTTTTCTTGCTCTTCCTGTCATTGTTTTTTGTTCTTCTCTTTGTTTGTTCCTCCATCTTTCTTGTCTTTTCTTATTTCCTGCTCTGTTCTTTCTCTTTCTCACTTTTCTCATCTTTATTTTTATTCTCCTCTTTGTTTGCTTTTCCATCACTTCATCTGCCTTCTGATTTCCTCTTCTCGTTTTCTTTCTTGCTTTTCTCCTCATGTCTTATTCTTCTTTTTGATTGTTCTTTCGTCTCTTTTCTTTTCTTCTCTCTTTTGTTTTCCTCTTCTTTTCTCTTTTCTTTCTCGTCTTTGTCTTCTGCTCTGTATTATTTCTATTCTCCTCTTCATTCTCTCTCTCTTTTTCGTTTTGTCTCCTGGTTTTTTTCCGTGCTCACATCGATCTCTCTTTCTCTCTCCTGGTGCTTCACTTTACGCTGAAGTATTGATGAAAGGTCAATAATTGATAGGATAAGAGACTGAATGTTAATGCAGTAATGGAACGGCGCTGGTAGAGGAGCAGAGCAGAGCCATTACGCTCTCTCTCTCTCTCTCTCTCTCTCTCTCTCTCTCGCTCTCGCGCTCTCTCTCTCTCTCTCTCTCTCTCTCTCTCTCTCTCTCTCTCCCTCTCCACACCCCCGGGCTCAAAGGCAAACTCAATTTATTGGTCATTCATTATTGAGGTCTACTGACTGGGCATGAGAGTGCACACGGGCGAGAGAGAGGGAAGGAGAGAGGATCTAACCTTGTTTTTTTCTGTAATGCAGTTTATAATATCTAGTGAGATCTTCAGCTGGCGTCCACATACTTTTGGCTGCGTCGCGTACACTGATACTCCTGGACGCATGAGCAAGGCTCCTAACCCTTATTTACTTAGCTCCATTGCATTTGTATAGCTTAAGATGTAAAACAGTGTTAGGAATGACTCTGGAATTGGGTTGGCCAGGGCTGCTATTCAGAAGGTTATGAGTTCAAACCCTCATTTAAAATGTGGACCCTGAGCGAGGCACCCAACCTTCAGCTGCCCAGCTCTGAGTAAGGACGTCTGTTCTATGACAGGGGGTTGGAGCAGCTGAGTGGCTAAGTGTCTGCACTGCTCATCAGAAGGTTGTGAGTTTAGATCCTGAGCTTGGATCTTTCACTGTTGTGTTCTTTAGCGAGACCCAAATCCTTTAACTGCTCGTCTCTAGATAAGGTCGTCTGCAGAATGGGGAGATGTCAATGGGCAAGAGTTAATACTCTGAGCTACTGGTCAGAAGGAGGTGAGTTCAAATCCCAGACTCAAGAAAGGCTGTTAACGCCAACATTTGAGATTGGGGTTCTCGGTGGTTATGACACTGGGCTACCAATCAGAAGGTTGTGAGTTCCAAGCCTTTCTCTTCTTGGCTGTCGGCCCCTTGATGAAGATCCCTAATCTTGGATTGCTGAGACTAATTACTCAGAAGATTGTGGGTTTCCAGCTCTTGGAATCTTCGACTGCTCAGCTCTGAGTAAAGGTGTCTGTTATTATTCGTGTCAGAAATTACTTGACAGTTAAGGCCCTGGAGGTTGTAAGTTCAAATCTTAAGGTAAAAATTGTCCACCACTGGGGCTAAACCTGTACTGACTGCTAGGCTACTTATGAGAGCGTCGCAAGTTCAAGTCCCAACTCGGCCAAGGTGATGCCATTGGGCAAAGTATGTGACTGTTTATGATTAAAGGGCCGGGATGGCTTTGGATATGGGGTGGGCTCAGTGGCTAAGGGTCTGGACTGCTCATCAGAAGGATGTGAGGTCAAATCCTGAGATAAAAAAAATTCACTGTTTGGGTCTTTAGCGAGATGCTAAGGGTGTCTCCAGAATGCTGGTCAGAAGGTTGGAAGGTAAAATCCCAGGTTCAAGCAAGGTTAAGTGATATTTAATGTCATACCTGTACTCAGAAGGTTGTGAGTTCCCAGCTTTTGGACCCTTCAACTGCTTATCTCTGAGTGACGGTGTCTGAGCAGCGAATTGGCATTTAAGGCTCTGGAGGTTGTGAGTTCAAATCCAGATATGTGCCAAACCGAGATATTGGACCGGGTGTTAACTGTCGAGCTACATAGAAGGTTGTGAGTTCCCAGCTCTTGGAGCCTTCCACTGACTAAAGGGTGAGGAGCAAATTGGCAGTTAAGGCTCTGGAGGTTCTGAGTTCAAATCCCGAGCTCTTGAACTAGACTATAAATCTTCTGGGTCAGGGTGTCTGCTGTAGTGACAGAACATCGCGATTTCAAATCCCAAGCTGGCACCTTTAGTTAGACGGTTTGTGCTTAGAAATCAGGGCTGGAGTATTGGATGGGCTGGGCTTAAGGGTTTTCATATAATATTCAAAAGGTTGCGAGTTTAAATCCCATATGTGCCAAGCTGAGAAGTCGTAGCTGTTAACAGGCGAGCTACTCAGAAGGTTGTCAGATCCCAGCTCGTGTAACCTTCCACGCCAAGTGAGGGCGTTTGAGCAGTGGATATGCACTCTTTAGCAAGATCCTATACCTTCTGGGTCAGGGTAAGACAACGTTGTGTGTTCTAATCCCAGCTTTGCCGAGCTTTTCGAAGATTTTTGTAATGTTTATACGTAAAGGGGCAGGGGCGGCTTTGGTGACGGGTGGGCTTAAGGGCTTTGCGTAACAATCAGAAGGTCGTGGGTTCAAATCCCATTTGTGCCAAGCTGAGATGTTGGAGGAAGCAGGAAGTGAACAGTAGTACAGTGAGGGGGAGCATTTGTAGTTGGACTTTGACTGTGTGTGGGGGGAGTCGGGGGGGGGGGTACGTAAGGGCAGCGGAGGGAGGAAGCGGTGTCTGAGATGAAGAATGCTTTCATATCTTTCACGTCGTCATTGTGATCCTTTACTTAATGAACCGAGCCGCTTCATCTCCGAATGAGACCTTTTTTTCTTTTTCTTTTTTTGGGTTTGAGCTTTTAATCTTGAGACGTCGCGTGCATTGTGATCACTTACAGGAGCCCGTGCGAGCGCGTCGGCTCGGGTGTGTGTGTAGCCGAGTGTGACGCTCCATGGCCCCCCCAACCGACTGAATGAATTCCTCCTGAATTTAATTGGATCTCAGTGGGAGTTAATTGAAGGCTGATGTTTTTATCGCAGGTCTGATGGCGGGAGATTAGCTCACGCGTCCTCGTCAGCGGAGGAATTGGTGCGGTGTGTGTGTGTGTGTGTGTGTGTGTGTGTGTGTGTGTGAGAGAGAGAGAGAGAGATGAACAAAGCATGAATCAGTGCATAAATCAGATTAAACTCAACACCAGGACACACTATCAGTGCGGTCAGGCTCTGAAACATACCCATAACTGTTTCTTCAGTAATTAATGAGAGGTTTTAAATTGAAACTTCTGTATTTTTATTTGTTTTTTATTTTAAATTATGTATTTTGTAAATTATGTTTTCTTTTTTCATCACTATATATAAAGTACTAGTATATATGTAGTTCTGTACACTGTAATGAAGGCTCTGTTGTAGCTTTCTGTTCTTAGAGTGGGTATTAGTGTGTGTGTGTGTGTGTGTGTGTGTGTGTGTGTGTGTGTGTGCGTGTGTGTGTGTGTGTGTGTGTGTGTGCGTGTGCACGTGCGCGTGATCTCTGGTTAAATTTTCATGCCAGGTGAGTAAGTGATTTAAAATTCTGCCATGTGCTGAGCCTTTTCCAGAAATAACATCTGTTTGGAAGCCTTTAGATGTGCTCTCTGTTTGTGTGTGTGTGTGTGTGTGTGTGTGTTTATGTGTGTGTGTGTGTGCGTGTGCGTGTGCGCGCGAGTGTGTGCTCGAGTGTGTGCGCGAGTGTGCGTATGAGTGTGCGAGAGAGATAAGTCCAGATAGAGGTTTCAAAACAGAGCTTGTTCTGTGTGTTTGACCCATTTTAGAACCACATTTTCAAGGTTCTTTTATCTCTCTCTCTCTCTGTGTGTGTGTGTGTGTGTGTGTGTGTGTGTGTGTGTGTGTGTGAAGGCCAACGTATGCAGGCTTCATGTCCATCTATAAACCTCTTCTCATTGCAGTCGCCTGCTCTCGGTCCTCTAGCAACCTGTTAATCAATCAAGCTTCCCTCAGTGTTTCGTCCCGATGCCATGGTAACCGTTCTATAGATAGATAGATAGATGGATAGACAGATAGACAAACAGAGAGACGGGTAGAGAGAGTGAGAAAGAGACAAATTGGCGGAAAGACAGAAAGGAATTTAGGTACAGACAGATGGGTAGACAGGACAGACAGACAGACAGACGAAGAGAGATACAGACGGACGAACAGACCTGATAAAGGCCAGATCCAGAGAGGTAGACAGACAGACAGATGGGTGGAGAGACAGAAAGACAGATACAGACAGATAGTTGGGTACAGACAAATGGATAGAGAAGAGACAGACAGACGAATGGTTGGATTCAGACAGATTAATAGAAAAGGCAGACATACAGACAGACAATGAGATAGAGAGAGAGAGACAGATGGACGGAATTGCCTGACAAATTGATGACAGAGAGAGAGAGAGAGAGACAGGCAGACAGAGAAGTGTCAGGGAGACAGCTGGAGAGAAAAATAGATACAGACAGATGGATAAAGACAAATGGATAGAAAGGGCGGCAAGACAGACAGCGAGGCACAGACAGACAGAATGAGGGACAGACGGATGGATGGACATGCCTGCCAAATGTATGGCAGAGAGACAGACAAACAGACAGAAAGAAAGACAGACACGCACATGGGCAGAGAGACAAATACAGACATAGTTGGATGCATACAGATAGTTAGAAAGGGCAGACAGACGGATACACTGAAAGACAAACAGCCAAACATGCAGACAGACAGACAGTTAGGTGCACACAGACAGATGGACAGAAAGGGCAGACAGACAAAGAGATAGTGAGATAGATGGACAGACAGGCAGATGGCCTGATAGACAGAAGGACAGAATACAGACAGATGGGTAGAAAGAGCAGACAGACAGATTTATAGAAAAGCCAGACAATCAGACAGACAAGAAGACAGAGAGAGAGACAGATGGATGGATGGGCCTGAGGGGCAAAGAGAAAAATACAATTACAGACAAATAGTTGAATGCACACAGAGGGTTAGAAGGGGCAGACAGACAGACGATGAGAGAGAGACAGACAGACAAAGAGACAGTTTGGTACAGGCAGACAGATGGATGGAAAAGGCAAACAGACAAAGATAGAGAGAGACAGACGAATGGGTGGAGAGACAGAAAGACAGACACAGGGAAATAGATACAGACAGATGGATAGAAAGGGCAGACAGACAGACAAAGAGCGAGAGATGGATGGATGGGCCTACTAAACTAATGGCAGAGGGAGATAGAGACAGACAGACAAAAGGTTAGAGAGACAGTTGGACAGAGACACACCGATACAGGGAGATGGACAGAAAGAGCAAACAGACAGATGCACTGACAGCAATGGAGAGAAAAAGAGAAAGACAGTTAGAGAGATATTGGTAGATACGGCAGACAGATGGATGAAGAGACAGAGAGACAGTCAGATACAGTCAGACAGGACAGGTGGACAGATACAGTGTCAGACAGACAGAGACAGACAGACAGACAGATCTTATTCTGTATAAGGACAGTCTGCTGTTAGAAGCACCACACCAGCAGTAAACTGCCCTGACATGTCGGCAGAGCGATTAGAGCGGGCACTGCCCGGCCCCTGGGGTCTAGGTCTCCGGTCTGTATGGAGTTTGGCAGGTTCTCTGCGTGCCTGCATGCCTTTCCTTCAGGTTCTGTTCCAAAAACATGGCAGTCGTGCTCTAAACTGCAAACTAGGACACTTATTCCCATTCGGGCCCTTCACATCCACAACCTAATAAAGCAGCCGAGCATGACGAGCCCGAGCTGCATCCCTGCGCTTGTCTTGTCTCGTCTCGACTCGGCTCGTCTCGTTCTGTCCTGTCTCTCTGTGTGATCGTTAACCCCCTCTGAGCGGGTCGACGTTCCCCCGGTGGCTCCTGCATTGTCATACAGCTCGGGGTCCGTCCCCCAAACGTTTCCCCAAAACCTCTCGTCTCGTCTCTTCTCCTCATTAATGCGTTCTGAAAGCAAAGTTTAGCATCCTGTAACGTTATTGACCGGACTTTGTTAATGTCAGTCCAGACTCCGGCGTAGCGGCCCCCTCGGTACCGGTATTGATCGTGATCATAAAAGCTCTCTGAGTGAGCGAACGTCCCCCTGCTGGCCACATTGAAATTATAGCGCAGTCAGGCGCTCAGGGGGGCACTTCCCTTTCACTTCGACATCATAACCACGGCGCGCTAAGACCGGGCCCGGGCGGCGGTGATTGAGCGTCCTCTCGAGGGTCCTCCGCCTCGGCCCGGAGAAGACGATCTGAGCAATGGCCTCATAGCGAGAGCATAACAAATGAATCTATAAAAACACTCTCGCGTTTGCCGACGAAGGCTGGCTAGGGCATGATGGATGGAATCCGGTGGCTTTCTGTACAAAAAAAAAAAAAAAAGCCTGTACGTAATCAAAAAAAAGCTAAAAAAAAGCTAAACGACAGTGTGTTATAAAGCGAAGTCCGTCGACGCCTGAACTGGCCGAGTGGAAAGTCCTGCCCGCGCGCTTCAATCGCTAATTGGCTTATTGCTTTATTTCTATAATAACAAAGGCAGAGGTTTAGAGGTGAAACCATGCCTGTCTTGTATTCCTGTGCGACGGCAGGGAAACCCCATATTTCAACCAAAAATGTACCACAAATCCGTAACCCAAACAGTACCCAGAATCCACCTTCAATATGTATTATAGGTGTTCCCAAAACAAAACCTCTTTTCGCCCAAACGTACCCTCTTCTGTCTTTTTCCAAATGTACCCCTCTCTCTTCTCCCATATGAGCCCCCTCTTTTTTCCCGAACGTACCCTCTCTCTGTTTTGCCTTTCCCAAATGTTACCCCTTTTCTTGCCCCTATCCTACCCCCCCTCTTTTCCCCAAATGTAAACCCTCTCTCTTTTTCCCCAATGTGCCCCTCAATCTCTTCCCCATTTACCCCCAGCCCTGCTCTTTTCCCCAATATTTACCCTCTGTTTTCCCAATGTACCCTAACCCCCCCCTTTTTTTTTCGTCCCCATATGAACCCCCTTTTTTCCCCAAATGTTACCCTCCTCTCTTGTTTTTTTTTCCAATGAACCCACCCTCTTCTCCCATATGAGCCCTCCTCTTTACCCCAAATGTAACCCTCTCTGTCCTCTCCCCCGAAACGTACCCCTCTCTTTTTTCCAAATGTTAACCCCTTTCGTAAAATCCCATATTGATCCTCAAATTTCCCCCTTTAACGATAACCCTTCTTCTCTGTCCCCAAATGTACCTACCCCTTTTTTTAGGTTCCCCCCTTACCCCTGTCTTTTCCGCCAAATTACCCTTTCTCACCCATGAATGGTAAACCCTAAAACCCCTGTTCCCAAACTGTAACCCTTTTCCTTCCCCCAATATGAAACCCCCTTCTTTACCCACTAAATGTACCCCTCCGTCTCTGTCGTTTCCCCCAATCTACCCTCAAGACTCATTTCCAAATGTTACCCCCGATCGATTTGGGATTTTCCCCATTTCGTGAACCCCTGGCCTCCTTTCCCCAAATGCTGACCTCCTCTCTGTCTTTTTCCCCCAAATTGCTTCCAACCTTCTCCTCTTTTCCAAATGCGGGACCCCTTTTCTTTCCCTGCTTACCCCCATATGAAACCCCCTTTCCCCCCAATGTAACCCCCTCTGGCAGGGTCTGTGTTTTCCCAATGAAGTTATGAAACTGTTTGTATCGAACTGAGTAACTATGGATTGCTTATTAGTTATTTGTTTTGATTTTCTCTTCTGTTTCATAACGACGAATGTGGTTAAATTTTACATGTTCCCCATATGAGAGCCCCTCTCCTTTTCCCCCCCAAATGTAACCCTCTCTCTGTGTCCCCCCCGAACGTACCCTCCTCATCTGTTCCCCAAATGTACACCCCTTTTTCTGGTTCCCCAAATGAACCCCCTCTTTTTCCCCAAAATGTACCCTCTCTCTTGCCCTCAGAAAATCTCTCCTATACCTGGAATTTCGAAGTTCTCAAACTCCAAATAGAAATCCGTTCTTGAGCTGGATCCCAAATATACACCTTCTTTCAACCCTCTCAAACCTTCTCTGAAGCGCCAAATGTAGTGTATGTATCAAGCTCCCCTTACCCCCTGTTCTCTTACCCCTAACCAGAGAATGTAATGTGTAAACCCTACCCCATAACCTGTGGGGATTTTATTTTCTTGATTGACTGTTTTGTTATAAGGACTCCTTTTTTCTTTTCCTGTTTTCTTGGTGGTAGATCAGCCATCTTCATGACTCATCTGGTCTAAACTAATGGGAACGATCGATTGGGATGGTACACCTATTTTCGTGAAACCTGGTCCAACTTCCTCAAGGTGCTGGGGAGATTTTTTACGATGGGGTTGAAAAAAATTAGGGCGCTCGTTGCGGGGAATGCGGTGGCTCCTCGTTAAAAGCGGGGCTTTTGAGGGCGTCCGTTGGGGCGGGGGGGTTTTGGGCGTCCCATTTGAAGCCTGGCCGACCGCCCGAGTCTGCCACCGCCCTCTGGCATCTCGCCCACCACTACTTTCACCCTCTTACCCAGAGCAGAGGAACCCCCTCTGGCAGGCCCTGTCCTTTGCGTCATCAGGTTGAAGTAATGAAACTGTCGTTCTAGGCGGAAATAGTAACTATGGTGGCTTATTAGTTGTTTATTTTTGGTTTTTTCTCCTTCTGTTCATACGGGGTGGGACTATTGTGGTT
Organism: Ancistrus triradiatus; assembly: GCA_025084515.1. Lineage (NCBI taxonomy): Eukaryota > Metazoa > Chordata > Actinopteri > Siluriformes > Loricariidae > Ancistrus > Ancistrus triradiatus. The sequence goes on from JAJAGP010003079.1 coordinate 24,966, forward strand.
AATTTAAAACAGTTTGCGTGTTTGTGTGTGGGCAGAAAAAAAACCCATGTGGACGATAAGGGAGGCACAAGGATATCTGGTCTAAAAAGAAAGAAGACATTCTGCGACAGGGCCTGCCCCCAAATTTTTGGTGGCAGGACCTTCAGAAAAGACTGGTGTAATCACACCAAAAAAAAAACATGTTATTTATCCTACAATAGGAAAATGGGGCTCCTGGGGTTTCTGACTTGGGGGGACGGAACGCATGGACAGTCATTATGACAATCAGGTTCCCCATCCCTTCATATTTTTCCGCCAATTCATGTCCCTTGCCCACATGTGAAAAAGCTTGACCCCGGCCCAGAAGAGGTCGCTGAAAGGGTTTTGGTTTTTTAGGGTGGAGTTGTTGAGGGGGGTTTTTGGGGAGTTAGTGTGAGGGGTTTGAGGGGGGTTTTGGGGAAGTAAGTTTGAGGGGGTTGAGTGGAAGATCGTTTTGGAGGAGGGTTTTTGGGGAGTAAGTTTTTTAGGGGGATGTAGTGGAGGTCATGCGAGGGGTAAAGTTTTTTTTTTGGGAGTAAGTTGGGGGGGGTTGGGGAGTAATTTGAGGGTGGGTGGGGGGAGATTTGCTAACATCGTAATGCGAAAGGGTTTTTTTGCAGTGGAGTAATCGTTTGGCGGGGGCTTTTGGGAGTTAAGTTGAAGGGGGTAAGTGGAAGATCGTTTGAAGGAGGGTTTTTTTGGGGCGTGAGGTGAGATGGCGTTTGTTGGGGGGGGTTTTGGGGAGTAAGTTTGTTGGGGGGGTGTGGGGAGTAAATTTTTGAGGGGGGTGGGATGAATTGCCTGGAAGAGGTTTTTAGGAATAAGTATTTTGAGGGGGGTGAGTGGAGATCTATTGAGGGGGGTTGTGCGAAACGGGGATAATCTTTGAAGGGTGAGTGAAAAAACCATCGTTTTGAGAGGGGATTTTGGGGGACCGTAAGATTGAGTCACGGGGTGGGGGCTGACTTTGCTGCGGTGGGTCAGATTAATATTGTGTGCAGATCCTACTCGCGGGCAGGGGCTTGCTTTGGACGATAGCAGATCGGAAGAGGTCCAACTAAATGACCGGAAGTGGGGATCCAGTAGAAAGAAAGACCAAACCAGATATTAGCTTTTTTATCATAAAGCCTTCCGGTAACGAGGAGAAGTAAACTTAAGGCATTTGCTAATGAACTAGTTAGAGCGGGGAGTAAGGGAAAGAGTCTATGGCGCTATGTTCGGGCCGTCCGTTGAGGGGTTTTTTTGGGCTATCCGTTGCGGGGGGGTGCGTGGGAGAGCGTTGCGGCACGGTTGGATTGTTTTCGGGCGTTCAGCCGGCGCTTGTGCACTTTTTGTTTTTTGGGGTCTGTTGCAGGGGATGAGTGGAGATCGTTGAAGGGGTAGTCTTTTTGGGGACGTTTCACGTGACGGGGGGGGGGTTGGGGGAATTAAATTGGAGGGGGGTTTTGGGTAAGTAAAAGATTTTGAGATCCGGGAAGGAGGGAGATCGTTGAGAGGGTATAGTTTTTTTGGGGCGTCCCGTTTGAGGGGGGGGGTTTCGGGCTTCAAATTGCGCGGGGGGTTGGGGACGTACCAGTTGAGGGGGATGAGTGTCGAGATCCTTGCGGGGTTAGTTTTTGGGAGTAAAGTTTGGAGGGGTGGGGTTTGGGTAGTTCAGTTTGAGGGGGGTGTGGGGGGTATTGCTGAAGAGGTTTTCGGCGTAAGTTGACAAGGGTGTTTTGGGGAAGTAAGATTGCGGGTGATAGAGTGGAGTGATCGTTTGCGACGGGGTTTTTGGGGGGTTCTCAATCTTCTTCCTCATTTTTTTAGGGAGTAAAGTTGAAGTAAGCGGGGGTTTGGGAAGTAAGTTGAGGGGTTTTCGTGGAGATCGTGGGTTAGTGGCTTAGGGTTTTTAAGGGAAGTCTTACTTTGAGGGGGTGGTTGGGCAAGATGGCTGAAAGGGGTTAGTTTTGAGGGGAGTACAGGTTGAAGGGATGGTTTGGGGGGGTAATTGATGAGGAGGGTTTTTGGGAGTAAATTGGGGGGGGTTTGGGGAGTAAGTTTAGGGGGTTGGGAGAGGTGGTTGAGGAGATTCAGAAAGATAGTTGTGGGGTTGAAGGGAGATGGCTGGGGGTTTGAGGGGGCTGGGCAGAGACGGTTTAGGAGGTTGTGCTGAAGGTTGAGGGGAGTTGGAGAGATGATTGGGGAGATTTGGAACGAAGGTAGGAGGGGTTTAGGGGAGGTGGTTGAAGTAGTTGTGGGAGAAGATTGAGAGGAGATTGATGGTTGAGGAGTTGTTGCTGGGGATGGTTGGGGTCAGCGGATCCAGTCCTGAAATTCACTGGTCAGGGTGCCAGTCTATTGCAGAGATCCGTAACCACACTGCAAGCATAACCCAGGATTCGAACCCATGTCCTGGGCACAGGCAGGGGTACACCCTGGACCTTGGACAGGGCGTCAGGTTCGAACACATCTCTACAGGAACGGCTCATTCCAGCAGGCAGCTCTTTCTTGAGTTGTGATACTGATTATGAATAATCGATATACAGAGGGGTCTTGGGCAAAAGTTTTGGCTCCCTTCCCGACTATGGAGAAACAAAGGCAGACATTTGTGCTTTGTGCGTTGTTCTCGCTCGCCTCGCAGCGTACCGCGGAGGCAGAGGAGGAACGATCCAGGCTTGGGGGAGAGAGATGAAGAATGAGTTAAAAAAGGAAAGAGAGAGAGTGAGTGTTGTCTCGCTACAGGACTTTGATTGGTGTCAGATTTCTCTGCTTTAAGCTCGCAAACTTACGAAACGCTCGCTCACCCACTCTCACGCTAACACACACACACATATTCCTCCCACACATGCACACATACACATCCTGTCAGAGACGTACACACACACACATCCATACCGACTTACACTCGGAAACGTTTATACCCACTGCTGAAAAATCCATGCTGCAAATAGACTATTGATTCCTGCACATCCTCCGTTTCCTTCCGTCTCCGTCCTGTCGGTGCAGCGCGCCCCGTACGGCGTTCGAAAGTATTCAGCCGCCGTCGCCCACGCAGGGCCGCGTCCGTCCTCTCTTAAAGCCTCTACTTCCTCTTCCCAGGCACCACGGCTCTCTACCTCTTCCTCCTGATGCACCCGTCCATCTCCAGCAATTTCCCGAGCTCCAAAACCTTCGAGGAAGTGCAGTTCTTCAACACCAACAACTACCACAAAGGCATCGACTGGTAAAACGACCTGTGTGTGTGTGTGTGTGTGTGTGTGTGTGTGTGTGTGTGTGTGTGTGTGTGTGTTTTACACATATGGCCCCATATACATACCGCATACATATATATAGTTAGTTATGGCGGGGGTTTTGGGGTTTTGTTATTCTGTTGCATATTTATTACCTTTGTTTTAGAATAAATCTATTTCGGGTTTTTCTCCCTCGTCTTTTCCCAGGACATGTCTTTAATAATAGTAAGTTTTCAGTTTTTGTTTTTTTTTCCGGGGACTTATGATTTAAAATGAATACATTTATGTTTACAATTATGTTTTTCCTGTGATATACTTCTAAATAATAATGAATTTTTTTAAATAATACATGTGAGATATTTTTACATAATAATACTTTATTGATTTTTATTTTTTAAAATATTTTTAAAAATAATTTTATTGTTTTTTGTTTCTTTTCAAGTGAAATATGTTAAATAATAATACATTATAGTATTTTTTTTTCCTGTAACGTATTTAAATATAATACATTTTTCTTTTTTCTGTGGCATATTTTTATATAATAATTTTTTTTTTTTTTTTTTTTTGCTGAGATATTTTTAAAAAATAATACATTACTGGTTTTGGGTTTTTCTGTGAGATATTTTTAAATCAATCTTGTTTTTTTTGTTAGACATATTTTTCAAAATAATAATTATTTTGCCTTTTTGTTTCTTTCCCTGTGAAATATTTTAAACAATAATAATACATTGTAGTTTTTTATTCTTTCTTGTGAGATATTTAAAAACAATCCTTTTTTGGGTTCTGTGACATATTTTAATGATAATACTTTTTTGCTGTGCCATGCTTTATAAATATATATAATCTATTGGTTTTCCTCATTTTTTTTCTGTTGTATATGTTCAAGAATATTATTATTTTTTGTTTTTTATTATTCTTTGGCTTATTTTTGACAATATCCAATGGTGTGGCATATAGATATACATATAGGGATATAGAAGGATAAATCCTGTACTATATTTTTGAGAATATTACATTTTGGGGTTTTTTTCCAATAACATTTGAGCTTTTCCGTGGGGTATTTATAGTGTGTGTCTAATGGTAGCAATATTATATTTAGTTTTTTGGTTTTGTTTCTTCTTTGGCTTCTTTACATACTTCTAATAATATTTGTGCTGCTCAGTTTGATTGCAGACGTTTTTTAGTTTTGATAGCTACTGGTATGAAGTTAGATGAAGCGCTCTGTGCTGATGAAGTGTTAGGACAGGAGACGTTCTTGGCTGCAGGTTCTATGGACAGATGGCTCAGAGAATCTTACAAACTCTCGGCTCGTCTCTGCACGAACCACTTCATCTCACATAAGTCACCGTGACAACCGCGGACACGCGCCCATCAACCTCCACCTGACATCATCCACCATCCAGCACCACCCAGCCCACACCCACAACCCCATGACCATGTCCTTATCACCATATATGGACATGTTCCTGTCTCACGCCCTGTTTGTGTGTACCCGTGTTTTTAAAGGTACATGGAGTTCTTTCCCGTGCCGTCGAACGTCAGTACCGACTTCCTGTTCGAAAAGAGCGCTAGCTACTTCCCGTCGGAGGAGACGCCCAGACGGGCCGCTGCCCTGCTGCCCAAAGCCAAGGTCCTGACGCTGCTCATCAACCCGTCCGACAGGGCCTACAGCTGGTACCAGGTACCAATATTCTTTTTTACATTTGGATTTTCTGGGTTTTTCTTGGGACATATTTTTTAATGACAGTACATTTGCTTTTTGTTTTTTGGGGGGATATATTTTTAAACAATAATTCATAGATTGATTTATTTTTTCTGACATATTTTTAATAATATCTTTTTCCCAGCCTATTTTCAAATAACATTACATTATTAGTTTGTGTTTTTTCCTGGGACGTGTTCTTTCACAGGATAATTCCCTGTTACCTATTTTTTATTCTTATTTATTTTATTATTTTATTTTATTTATTTGTATTTTTTTGGTGGGGGGGAGGGGGGGGGTGTTTATCCTGGTATGCATTTTGAAATAATAATACATTATTTGTTTGTTTGTTTTTTCTGGGTTTTTGTACGATACTTTTTTTGCCTGTGACATATTTTAAATAATAATACATAATAGTTTTTTGTTTGACATTTTTAAAATGATAATTTATGGTGTAATTGATATTAATATTTGCTATTATTTATAAATAATTTGATATAATTCTTATTTTACATATTTTGTTTTTTTTCAGCATGTTTTTTAAATAATAAGACATTATTGGTCTGTCTTTTCCTCTGACTTGTTTTTTTTTGCATAATACTTTTTTCTTATATGTGGTATATTTTAAATAATAATGATTTATAATGAATATCATATTTTTCTTTAACATTTTCAAATGATTACACAGTTTTTTGTTTCCCTGTAACATATTTTTTAAATAATACATTTTTGAGTTTTTTGTTTTTGTTTTTGTTTTTTCCTGGGATGTTTTTTTAATTAATAATACGTTATTGGTTTGTTTTTTTTCCTGGGATGTAATACATTTATAGTTCATGGGTGTTTTTTCATTTATTGCTAATTATACATTTTTGGTCTAATGAATAATTTGGTATAATGTTACATATTTTTTACATGATACTTTTTTGTCTGTGACATATTTTACATAATAATACATTGTTTTGGGGGGGTTTATTTCCTTTGACATTTTAAATAATTATACTTATAAATATACTGATAATTAATATTAATATTTGACATTATTAATGAATCATTCAGTATAATTTCAGTATAACATTTCTTAAAAATAATACATTTTTGTTTTTCCTGTGATATATTTTTAATTATAGTACGTTTTTCCTTTTTAAATAATAATACCACATTGGGATGGTGTTTTTTTTTTCTTCTTTTTTTTCTACTATTTTCACGAATATTATATAATTGGTTTTGTATTTCTTCATTTTATTTTAGCATATCTTAGAGGATAAAGATTGAGATTCTTTGTTGTTATTTGTTTGATGTAATCCTGGGCCGTACTTTTGAGTTGATAACATTCAGGGAGCTTGAGGTCCCATAAGGCACTGCACTAGAGCCGCTCACGTTTTCCATCTGCACGTTTCCTTCCAGCAATCTCAAACACAAACATGGCATACATTTGTATTGCTTTGCTGATGATTCCTGGCTGTTTGTGTGTTTCTCGTCGGGGATCAGTCACGGCTCGACCCGGATTACTTCCTGCATAAAGCTGCCAGGTTAAAGCTTTATGACGTAGAACAGCCTTACACCTGAGCTCTGGAATTTGACCTTGGCTCCTGGGTCTTGTACGATTAGGACTCCCGGTGTTGATCCGCTGAAGCAGACATGGTGTTGTGCAGAAGTTTTGGCGCCCCCAGGTCGTGTTGTGGGGAGTTTGGAACTTGTTTGTTTATTTGAGCTCAGAATTTCTCTGTTCCTCCGGCTCATGGGGCGAGGCACATTGTTATTTTTATCTATAGTACAAAAGGCCCTGTATAAGTGGAGTGGAGTGGAGCTGCTGCAGAGGAGCTGGTTAAAGAGCAGATCGATGGTGCGACGAGAGAAAGTCAATGGCACATTAGATTAGCATCAGCACAAACTCGCCCTTTAAACCATATTGAGCTCATTCAGAGAAGGTGTGTGTGTGTGTGTGTGTGTGTGTGTGTGTGTGTGTGTGTGTGTGTGTGTGTGTGTGTGTGTGTGTGCGTGCGCGTGCGTGTGTGTGTGTGTGTGCGCGCGTAGGATATTTAGGCTTTTTAAAACTTATTTTAATCATATTACTTTTCTGTTTAAGTCCACATGTCTTGTTTTTATTATTCCAATTCATTACTGACTGATAGTAATTATTCATAAATAAGAATACATGTATTGTTATAAATCATGTGTATTATTAGTAATATTATGGTAGTAGTAGTAATAATAATAATAATAATAATAATAATAATAATAATAAGCTAATTGCTTTTTTCAGCAGGCTTACAACAACAGTAGTACAACACCCCACTCAAACAATCCGGCACTTATTTATTTTTTGTTATGCAAGTTGTTCTGTTCTTTATTACATAATTTCTAACAGATTTATCAGTAATACTGTATAATGGCCAATAGATTTAGGAATAAATCAGTGTGATATTTAAAACTATTTGTGATCGATTTAAGGTTTTGTTCTGAATTATTTTATTAGTTAGATACCCTTTTACTCTTTTTGTTCTTTAATAATATAGTTTTTTATACTATTTCTTTCATTCCCTTTTCATTTCCTTTAAAAAAAAAAAAAAAAAAAAAAATCACACTGTAAAAGTCTAAAATACTCAATTATTTAATTGCATATCTTTATATTATGTATTAGTTTCCATTCAGTTTTTATTTATTACTTTGGATGGAGTATTTTTTATATTATGTCTCCCATTTCCATTCAATTCCCTTCTTCTTTTTTAAATTTTGTATTTATTATGTTTAAATAAATAAAAAACACACTCATATTTACTGAGTGATATTTAGAGGTTTTTTTTTTTGTTTTTGTTTTTTTACTGAATCATTTGTTTATTTTATTATGTTAGTTAGACACACACCCTTTTAGGCTTTGAAATTATTTAATTGACTATTTTAATATTATTTAAATTTTCTGTTTTTCTTTTATATATATATAAAATATCACTGCAAAAAAACTAAATCATATATGCTTTAATTTTTTTCTCATAATATTTAATTCCATTTCCATTCTGTTTCCTTCTTTTTTTTATTTATTAATTATTTTTTTGTTTTAAATTAAAATGTCACACTGCAAAAATCACTGAACTGTTTTGTTCTATTTGCTACAACCTCTAACCCTTTTAGGTGTTTAAATTATTTTTAAAATTATTTTATTATTTCTTCCATTAATTCATTAATTAATTCTTCTTTTGTTTCTTTTCATAATTTTTCATATATTTTTCAGAAATATATGTGTATATATGTGAGTATATCCATATTCTTTTTCTTAAAAGTTTTACTTAAAAGTTAATCATTTAAAAAAAAAAAATGTTGCAAGATTTGAAAATATTTTCAGTTATTAATATTAACCATTATTATTATTTTATCTAGCATTATTTCCATTGCTTCCAATTCTTTTGGGAAAAATATTATTTCGTAGGTCTTAGAAAAAGAATGAAGGAACGTTTTGACTTTGTTTGTTATTCCTCTAGTAACTTAAAGCGTTCCGTACTTCCAGACGTCTTGCAGCTTTTTTTGTAAAATTGACCCATAGTGTTGACGTTATAATGTTATGTTTATATGGATGTTCCTCTGACCTCGGGACCTCCTTATGAGGGACGGGGAGCGGAGGGAAGGTGGAGAGGGAGGGACGTTTTTGGAGAGGATGGAGGTGATGGAATGAGCGAAAGAGGAGGGAAGAAAAAATCTCATCAGTACCGTGCCTCAGGAGGTCCGGGCATGTGATGATTACCCGCCGAGAGAACATGGAACAGAGAAAGAGCTTTCGATCCCATTTCCCCTCCTTAATAAGAGCGAGAGAGAGAGAGACACAGAGAGAGAGAGAGAGAGAGAGAGAGAGAGAGAGAGAGAGAGAGAGAGAGAGTGAGAGAGAGTGAGAGAGAGAGAGAGAGACACAGAGAGACACAGAGAGAGAGAGCGAGAGAGAGAGAGAGAGAGAGCTTACTTAATTTATATGGAGCCACAAGTGGGCTGCGTCTCAAACCTCATACTTCTGCCATAACTAGTGCCTCTAATTAATAAGCGGATGGAGGGGGCATTTATTTATTCTGGCTGGTTTCTTAAACTCTCCTTGTGTCTCACTGTCTCTCCGTTGCCATGGCAGCACCAGAGGGCCCACGAGGACCAGGCGGCGCTGCGCTACAGCTTCTACGAGGTCATCTCGGCTGACCAGCACGCTCCCTCGGACCTGCGCTCCCTCCAAAACCGCTGCCTCGTCCCGGGCCTGTACACGACGCACCTGGAACGGTGGCTCACCTACTACCCGCCCAGCCAGGTGCACACACACACACACACACACACAAAGTGGGATGCCAAAGGGGTGAAAAGTAGAGAGTTGTTTAAAGCTTGATTGCATCTGCGTTTGTATTGATGGGTCTGACCACAATCCGTCCCCACTGTGTGATGTCCCCGTCCCAGATCCTCCTCCGATCCCAGAGAAGAAGTCGAACGCCCCTTCTGGACATGGTTATGACATAATGCTGAAGGCTTCTTTTTTAAGCTCGTAACGTTTTAGTGGTAATCTGTTAATGTAACCTGTAATTGAGAGCTTGGTAAATGTTTGATAAAGGAATCCCTGGCCATGTGGTTCTACAGCTATTGATGATGATGGTTTCTTGAGGAAGAGGCGGATATCTTGCTTCTTCCAGTTTTTTCGGCTTGTGCCCTCAGCCCTCTATGCAACCGGAATTCCTTTCATATTCTATGCACTGTATAGGAGAAACATTTAAACCCCTTCCCATCTTTCTTCGAGGAAGCATTTCAGTCATTTTCTCACGCGTTTGTTGACAAACTGGAGATCCTCTGTCCATCTTTGTTCCTCAAAGACAGACGTTCATGATTGTAATTGCTTATAACTCATTATGTAGTTTCGATCTCATTACCATCCATGTGTAGCCAGCACAGCACCTATTAATGGAGTCTGTATCGAGGCCCAAGATGCAGGAATGGATGTCTGTTCACAAACGAAATATCTTGGGTTCGCCCTGTCTGCAAACAAAATAAAAGTCAATGCTGCATTTGTTTTTTATTTGCATCTTCATACCGTCCCAACCTTTTTTGATTTGGGGTTGTAATATGGAGTTTGTGCTCGAAGAAAGATGGGTTTGATAAGCGGTACGTGACGTGGCAGGATTGAAGGCGGCGCGGGATCTTTCCACAGATCCAGTATCTCTTTGTGGGGTTTCTGGAAGCGTCGGCCGTTAACCGCCAACATATGAACCTTATATACGAGGCACCATATAAGCGCTGCGTGGCGCGGCAGAGTTAAAGCCTGTGCGGGAGAGGTTTATAGGTGCGCCAATTCGTCACGGGTGGACGGGGGCGTGTCCTGATGCGGTGTACGTGCCGGCAGTTAATCCGCCGTGTGTGTGTGTGTGTGTGTGCGTGTGTGTGTGTGTGTGTGTGTGTGTAGCTGATGATAATAGATGGCCAGCAGCTGAGGAACGACCCGGCGAGCGTGATGGACGAGGTGCAGAGATTTCTGGGCGTCTCTCCATACTTCAACTATTCAGAGGCACTTACGTGAGTCGGACCAACACACACACACACACACACACACAGTTTATGACAGATACATATTGGACGTCACACACCTCGCGTGTCAGCTGGACGCCCGTGACTGATGGAGTAATTGGTTACACAATTGGCTAATCCAGCCAGAAGACATTAGTGTGGCAGAATGGACTGTAATTAAAGACGACTCATTAAGCTACACTCTCCTCTCTCTCTCTCACTCGCTCTCGCGCTCTCGCGCTCGTGCCGTCACATTTTCTATTGTTTAATTAAGAGGCATTTGCAGCTCTTTTCTCTAGAGGCTGTCATGGCTTATAGAGGCAAAACGTACTTATTTGTCCGTACACATCGCGCCAGGCTACAGGCCCTACACACACACACACACACACACACACACACACACACACACACAGAGTTGATTCATTTACAGGATAGTACACTTGGCATCTCTGAACTAGAGCTTTATAAGGGTGCAACAGCACCACCTAGTGCTCAATTATCACACTCTGCTGCTGTAGATGACTTAAGACGATTCATGTCTCTGTTCCCAGAGTTCCCAGTACATTTTTGTGTACCCCCATGTTCTGTTAGGTCCCTAAACGTCATCATATTAAAGATAAATAAGGATTAGACACATACAGTAATAAAACACGTGAGCAGGAGGGCAGGAGTTCCTGATTTCTGTCTCTTTTGCACTGGGTAGGAGTTCCTGTTTTTTTGTTGTTTGCACTGGGCAAAGGTTCCTGATTCAAGTCTGTTTTCTCCTGGGCAGGAGTTCCTAGTTTTTGTCTCTTTTTCTCTGGGCAGGAGTTCCTAGTTCATGCCTCTGTTCCACTGGACAGGAGTTCCTGGTTTTTGTCTTGTTCCATTAGGCGGGAGTTCCAAATTCATGTCTCTCTTTCTCTGGGCAGGAGTTCCTGGTTCATGTGTCTTGTTCTCTGGGCAGGTGTTCCCAGTTTGTGTCTTTTTCCTCTGGGCAGGAGTACCCAATTCATGTCCCTCTTTCTCTTGGCAGGAGTTCCTGGTTCATGTGTCTTGTTCTCTGGGCAGGTGTTCCCAGTTTGTGTCTTTTTCCTCTGGGCAGGAGTACCCAATTCATGTCCCTCTTTCTCTTGGCAGGAGTTCCCAGTTTATGCCTCTTTTCCTCTGGGCATGGGTTCCTGGTTCAAGTCTCTGTTCTCACTGGGCAGGAGTTCCCAATTCATGTCTCTCTCTTTCTGGGCAGGAGTTCCCAGTTTATGTCTCATTTTCGCTGGGCAGGAGTTCCTGGTTCATGTGTCTCTTTCTCTGGGCAGGAGTTCCTGGTTCATGTGTCTCTTTCTCTGGGCAGGAGTTCCTGGTTCATGTGTCTTTCTCTGGGCAGGAATTCCCAATTTATGTCTCCTCTTCTTTGGACAGGAGTTCCCGGTTCATGTCTCTCTTCCCAGTGCATGTTTGTGCAAAGGTTTGGGCACCCCTGATTTAACGAGCTTCGATATTTACGATAATTAAGGTTTAGACACCCAGTGGATGGTAGAAGTATAGTAATAAACCAGGCGAGTGTCGGCGAGAGTGTGCCTGTGTGCCCGCGCTTGGCAGGCTTCATCTCACTTTGGGGTGTTTCTACTGTAGTCGAAGCGTTTGTTTCACGTGTAATCTGTGTTCACAGCTCAGCCAGCAGCCTCATTAACAGCCTTCCCCACACTTCCCAATTCACCTCGCCTCCCCACACGGTGTTTATCAAACCAAGCCATGTCGACTGTGACAGCCAGACAAGGTTACGGCCGACATCTGTCATCCTGCGCGTGTGTGTGCGCGTGTGTGTGTGTGTGTGTGTGTGTGTGTGCGAGTGTGTGTGTGTCTGTGCGAGTGTGTGTGTGTGTGTGTGTGTGGTGTGTGGCGAGTGTGTGTGTGTCTTTGCGAGTTGTGTGTTTGTGTGTGTGTGTGTGTGAGTGTGAGAGATAGCGTTCCGTGCGATTTGAATTTACTTTCTTCTTCTTCCTGAAATGAGACAAGATGAATTGAAGTTCCTCATCCCTCATCTCTCTCCTCTCTCCCGCAGCCGCGTTTGAATCCGCAGAAGGGCTTCCTGGTGTCACTGCGGACGGCGGGCAAAACGAAGTGTCTGGGCAAGATCAATGGCGCAAGTACCCGCCCATTGACGCCGAGTAACGCCCGCCCTGACTGTGCAAGAAAAATATCGTACGTGATGTGTTTTATTCAGCCGTTCGAAATTAAAGAATAAGCAAGGCCTGTGAATAAGTACTGGCAACCCTCGGTTTCCGTGGTGTGTGTGTGTGGTGTTTGTGTGTGTGGGGGGGGTGTGTGTGTGTTTGTGTGGTGGTGGTGGTCTCAGCGTGATCTAAGGCCCATCTGTCTGTTCCTCTCTGCAATTTTTCTTCATTTTGCGCTCATCCCTCTCTCATTTCTCTCTGTCTCTCGGCCTCACTCTCGCTCATCTTGTTTATCGTCCCTCCACAAAAAAAGAAACATCACTCACGCAAAACCCTGAGTCATTAGAGTGTGTGTTGGTGTGGTGTGTGTGTGTGTGTGTGTGTGTGTGGGTGGTGTGTATGGTGTGTTGGGGGGTCTGCTTGATACTGAGAATGTAAAAAAATTCCAACCTAAAATAATGTCTGTTTTCTTATTTCTTTACACGTTATCACCCTTTTTTTCATGAGGATCAGGAAACACGTATAAGGAATACGGAAAACGAAAGGTGTCAGCACATAAAGAATACGGCAAACGAAAGAAATGTCAGGGCATATAAGGAATAACGGAAAACGAAAGATGTCCCCCGTGTTAGGGATACGGAAAACAAAAGTGTCAGCGTATACGGTATACGGAAAACAAAATGTGTCAGCACTATAAGGAATAGGAAACGAAAGATGGGTCACCGTGATTAGGGATACGGAAACAAAAGGTGTCAGCGTATTATGGATACGGGAAAACAAAAAGGTGTCAAAGCGTATTAGGGATAAGCGGAAAAACGAAAGGATGTCGCGTATTAGAGTGATAACGGAAACACGAAAGTGTCATCGGTTAGGAATACTGAAAACGAAAGGTGTCAACGTATTAGGGATAACGGAAAACGCAAGGTGTCAATCGTATTAGGGATACGGAAACGAAAGGTTCAGCGTATTAGGGATCCGGAAACAAAGGGTGTCAGCGTATTAGGGGATACGGAAAACAAAAGGTGTCAGCGTATTAAGGATACGGAAAACGAAAGTTGTCAGCGTATTAGGGATCGGAAAACGAAAGGTTGTCAGCGTATTAGTGATACGGAAAACAAAAGGTGTCACATATGGAATCCGGAAAACGAAAGAATGCACCTTATTAGGTGATACGGAAAACAAAGGTGTCAGCGTTATTAGGGATACGGAAAACAAAAGGGTGTCAGCCGTATTATGGGAAACGGAAAACAAAAGGTGTCAGCGTATTAGGGATCACGGAAACGAAAGGTGTCAGCGATTCGGGTATACGGAAAACTAGGTTTCAGCGTATTAGGGAATAACGGAAAACAAAAGTGTCAGCATATAAGGAATACGGAAAACGAAAGGTTGTCCACCGATTAGTGATACGAAAACAAAAGGGTCAGCGTATTATGTATACGGAAAACGAAAGATGTCACCGTATTAGGGATACGGAAAACCAAAAGTGTCATCGTATTAGGGATAACGGAAAAGAAAAAGGTGTCAGCGTATTAGGGATACGGAAAACAAAAAGGTGTCAGCGTATTAAGGGAACGAAAACAAAAAGGTGTCAGCGTATTAGGGATACGGAAACGAAAGGTGTCAGCGTATTAGGGATACGGAAAACAAATGTGTCAGCGTCTTAGGAATACGGAAAACGAAAGGTGGTCCCGCATATAAGGAATACGGAAAAACGAAAGTTGTCAGCATTATAACAATAACGGAAAACGAAAGATGTCCACCGTATTAAAGGGATACGGAAAACAAAAGTTGTCAAGCGTATTAGGGATACGGAAAACAAAAGGTGTCAGCGTATTAGGAATACGGAAAACAAAAGGTGTCGCTTATTCGGGATACGGAAAACAAAAGGTGTCAGCGTATGAGTGTCACGGTAAACAAAAGGTGTCAGCGTAATTAGGGATACGGAAACCAAAGGTGGCCAGCGATTAGGATACGGAAAACGAAAAGGTGTCAGCATATAAGGAATACGGAAAACGAAAGGTGTCCAGCATATAATCAATAAACTGAAAACGCAAGGTGTCAGCATAGAATCAATACGGAAAACTAAAGGTTGTCAGCCCATAAAGAATACAGAAAACGAATGGTCAGCACACTCAAGGCTACGGAAAACAAAGAGTTGTCAGCGATAGAACGGAAACAAAGTTGTCCGCGTATCATGAATACAGAAAACGAAGTGTCAACATATAAGGAATAACGGAAAACGAAAGGTGTCCCATTAAGGAATACGGAAAACGAAAGTTGTCGCGTATATGATATGGAAAACGAAAGGTGTCACCCGCATATAAGGAATACTGAAACCGAAAAGTGTCATCGTATTAAGGCTACGGACAACGATAGTTTTCAGCATATAAGTAATAAAACGGAAAACAAAAGGTGTCATCATAAGATAATATGGAAAACAAAAGGTTGTTCAGCATATTAGGATACGGAAAACGAAACGTGGTCAGCATATAAGGAATCGGAAAACGCAAGTGTCGCACATCAGGAATACGGAAACAAAGGAAGTCAGCATAAGTTCCCACCTTCTTTAAACATTGTTCGTAGCACTGTTTATTCAGCGACAATAAACTATTCATTCTATCTAATATAAGGAATACGGAAATGAAAACCGTGTCGCACATAAAGGATACGGAAAACGAAGTTGTCAGCGTATAAGGAATACGGACAACAAAAGTTGTCAGCACCTAGGAATACGGAAAAAGAAAGTTTCCAGTCATATATGGAATACGGAAAAACAAAAGGTGTCAGCATATAAGGAATACAGAAAACGAAAGGTGTCAGCATATAAGGAATGCGGAAAACGAAAGGTGTCAGCATATAAGGAATGCGGAAAACAAAAGGTGTCAGCATATAAGGAATATGGAAAACAAAAGGTGTCAGCAGGACAAAGCATGTCAGGTTTCACATTTAAAAAATGCCCACCTGGCTCTGAAACCTAGCCTCACTTTTTATACTTTATCACCTGTTTTTCATGAGATGACAGGAAACAGACCTTATGAGGAATACGGAAAACGAAAGGTTTCAGCACATACGAAAAATTAAAAGTGTCAGCAGGACAAACCGTATTGTGTTTCACGTTTCAGTTCCACTCGTCTCGCTCAGGCACATATTCTCACTTTTTCACGAGGTAACAGGAAACAGACCGTATAAGGAATATGGAAAAACGAAAGGTGTCAGCAGGACAAACTGTATCGGGTTTCACGTTTCAAATCTGGTTGTCACTCTCTGCCACCTGTCCTCACTTCTTACATTTACCCACTGTTTTTCATGAGTCCTCAGGAAACAGACCATATAAGGAATATGGAAAACGAAAGATGTCAGCGTATTAGGGATACGGAAAACGAAAGGTGTCAGCATATAAGGAATACGGAAAACGAAAGGTGTCAGCGTATTAGGGATACGGAAAACGAAAGGTGTCAGCGTATTAGGGATACGGAAAACGAAAGGTGTCAGCATATAAGGAATACGGAAAACGAAAGGTGTCAGCATATAAGGAATACGGAAAATGAAAGGTGTCAGCGCATAAGGAATATGGAAATTGAAAAGTGTCAGCGGGACAAAGCGTGTCAGGTTTCATGTTTTAAAAAAATGCTCCGTCCTGCTCTGACACCTAGCCTCACTTTTTACACTTTATCACCTGTTTTTCATGAGGGGACAGGAATCAGACCTTATAAGGAATATGGAAAACAAAAGGTGTCTGCAGGACAAACCGTATCGAGTTTCACGTAACAAATCCTCTGCCTGAACCTGTGTAGGAAGTGTTGGTAATGTGACCGTAGGGTTTTTTTCATTTTAGGGACCCTCAGGTACTTATTTGTCTCTCTCTATGTCTTGGTTTCTCTCTCTCTTTACTCCAGGCTCGTACCTTCCTCTCTCGCTTCTACCGGGATCACAACATCGAGCTGTCGAAGCTCCTCCACAGACTTGGTCAGCCCCTTCCAGCGTGGCTCCGAGAGGAACTCCAAAAGGTCAGGTAGCATTCGGTCCTAACCTGCCCTCCCCGACCCGCTAACCCTGGACACTGGACCTTCACGTGGAGTCCAAAATACTGATGAGGTGCAGGATTGTGCTTAGAGCCCCTCCTCGAAATGGCATGTAGGCAATGCCGGCACGAACCAGGAGATCAGGAGTCCAGTCCCGAACATCAAAGACAATAAAGATCAGAAGGTAAGAGCCCACGAACAAGAACTGCTTTTATTTGAGACTCATCAAAGAGCTAATCGTGAGATCAAAGGGTCTATTAAAGCTTTGTTCTTATAAAGCGTGGAGACGCCCGTTCCAAAAGTTTCGGCAGCCCCCCCGTCCTCCCCCAGATTACGGACAACCTTATGCAGAATCGTCTAGGTGTGAAAGATGAAACGTGCAAAAGTTTTGGCACCCCCTGCTCACTTGTATTGGGAAATTGTCTGCTCTCGGACTTTGCCATAAGGGTCACGGTCCGGGGCACGACCTGCACCTGGCGGGAGACCGGAATCCGTCCGTGGCACTTCTGAAACGAGGGACTGCACTTCCCGTACACACACACGCCCCTGAATTTGCATCGATTCTGACTTTAAGCTGCTGGTTAATGGTGCGACGGCGCTGAGTCTTAATCAATACTGTTAAACGGACAAGTATTCTTTATTAACACTGAATGGATCGGCCCGGCGGCCAGAAGCTCGCGGTGTTGTGTGGGTGCGCGAGTGTGTGTGTGTGTGTGTGTGTGTGTGTGTGTGTGTGTGATGCCGCTAATTGGTTCTCCGAATGAAAAATGACTTTATTTTTTTTTCGTTTTGCCTCATTTGCTCTGGAAATGTGTACAGAAATATATATGTATATATGAATATGTAATAAACACTGGAGATATGTTTTAGTAACACGGACTCGCTGCTCCTTTTTCTCTCTCTCTCTCTGTCTCTCTCACTCTCTCTCTCTCTCTCTCTCTCTCTCTCACGCACTCGCACTTTGTTCCTTTCCAAAAGAGGAAGCTGTGGGTGAGCACTTCAGTACGATAAATCAATTATAGGTACAGGTTTTAGAAATCTGCGTACGCCACTTTAATCCTGACAATGTTTTTCCAGAGTCATGTACGCATTTTGCCATAGAAGATCCCAGCAATGAGAGACCAGACGAGAGAGGGTTCTAAAAATGAAACATTACAAATCTGTTTAACAAATCTGATACAGAGCTGGATTTTAGCTCAGTAATCTTCGTTTTAATTTCTCAGTGCGTGCATCCCTTTACTCTGATTTTAATCGGTTTGCTCAGTCTGTGCATTCACACAAACCTAACTGACACGGTTGCCAAATCAGCTTATTCTAAAGATTTGGCTTTATTTGAGCTCTTTTTCCATTGACCTGAGTGTTTTTTTTCTCATGAGATCTGGCAACCCCCCGGAATCAAAGGCAGCGAAACGGCTATGGAGCACTTTTGGGGTGACTCAAAATAAATGAAGAATTTTGCCTTTTTTTTTTTTTTTTTAAAAGCTCTTCTTCGAGTGTCATTATACATTTTGCCTCAGGAAGTGCCCAGCAGTGAGACACAAGATGAGAAAAATAATTTTTAAGACATGATTTGAGCTGGATATTAGCTCAGCAATCGGTGTTTTAATTTCTCAGTGCATGCATCCCTTTACTCTGATCTCAGTCGGTTTTCTCAGTCAGCGCTTGCACTCAAGCGTGTTGCCAGATCCGCTTATTCTAAAGACTTGGCTTTATTTGGGCTCTTTCTCTATTGACGTGTGTTTTTGTTCTTCATGGGATCTGGCAACCCTGGGAATTAAAGCGATACGCAGTATATAATTGAAAAAATGAAGACTCTTGCCGAGAAATTGGGCCTGTTTTTCCAGCGTCATTTACACATTTTGCCTCAGGACATCCCGGCAGTGAGAGACGAGACAAGATGAGAGACCCTTCTAAAAATTATTTTTAAAAAAACAACCTTACAAATCTGATACAGAGCTGGATTTTAACTCAGTAATCGTCGTTTTCATTTCTCAGTGTGTGCATCCCTTTACTCTGATTTCAGTCGGTTTTCTCAGTCTGCACATTCACACAAACCTAACCGACACGGTTGCCAGATCTACTTATTCTAAACACTTGGCTTTATGTGGGCTCTTTGTCCATTGGCCAGTGTGTCTTTTTGCTCATGGGATCTGGCAACCCCGGGAATCAAAGGCAGCGAAATGGAACACTTTGGGGAGACTCTGAAACGCTGTGTATATACTCAAAAAAAGAATTTTGCCATGTTTTGTACCTGTTTTTCCAGCGTCATTATACATTTTGTGAAGTCATTCAGAGTGAAGTCTTTGGGTTACTAGTAGGAATCCGGCAGTGAACTGGAAGATGACGATGGGTTGTACCGGAGCACATTTATTGTGGTTAATCTTCATCTTCATCCAAACTGCACCTTACTGATGCTTTCGTTTTGTTCTAAATGTATACAAAGAATTTATTTATGATTATTTTAAATGGCACACTGTAATAGATGCGTGAATCCACCTGATGGCGCCCTAGGTACACTGATCAGACTTCCCCACACACACACACACACACACACACACACACACGGTGGAGACTCCAGGCAGAAAGCAGTGTGTAAGTTCTACAGTCCATTACAATGATAAATGAAGAGGTTTCGTATAACATTACTTCGACTGCATGGCAAACCAGGCTAACCTGGGTGTTTCAACTTAAAACCTGTTTTGAATTCTTCGTAGCGGCTTTCCGAGAAAGGAATGCCGCGAGGAAAACCTTCAGAAAATTCCTCGAAACGTAGACAACAGTGTTACTTAATACCCACAAGGACGGCAGCCTGGGAAAACTCTCCTGAAAACAGAAACCCCCCGCGATAGCACGTGGGTCGAGTCACTCGGTTATATTACAAACCCCACTGGTGCTGGGGGGATAATCCCCTCTCCCTGAGATAACTCCCTCAGGTCATGTCTGGACGTGTCCAGACGCACTCCAGTGACGGGCCAGGTCAGCTGGCGTCTATAAAGTGGCCCTGCACGAGCAGTTGTGCCTCGGGTTGCTTCCCATCTTGACACCTGTCCTGCCGGATCCTGGCTTGAAAGCCCTCCAGCGCGACCTAGGCGAAGACCCGTGGCAACCACGCTGACAACCACCTGAAAACGCCTCCTACATTCTTTCGTATGTCTGTAGTAACAGGGAACGGAAAAGCGCTTGTGTGTTCGAGACGCATTCGAGTGTTTGTTGTGTAAACAGGAAAGAGCCGTAGCGCAGGCCGAGCTACCAAATGAAGGCAGACACACACACACACACACACACACACACACACACACATTACACACTATCTGATACGATCTTAGAGAGAGAATTTGCTTTTGTGTGTTACAACATTTACGAAGCGTGTTGAATTTCTCATTCCTCAGAGAACCCTTAACTCTCAATCCATCTCCAACACACACACACACACACACACACACACAAACACACACACACACACACACACATAGTTCTTCTGACAGTACATTTTTCCACCAGTGTGCAGAATGCATCGTAATCCATATATATGCCTGACTAAAGCCCCTTCGAGGGCCGTGTGTGTATTATAGGTTTGCAAACACACATCATCACCTGCAGCCAAACCTCCCTGAAAGCTGAACCTTCCCTGGCCGGAGCTTTTGGCTTTCCGCACTGGCCGTGTTCTCATGTTCGTGTATGTTAAACGTGGTCGTGTAATCAGCAGGTCGAACAGAGGGGGACTGATTCCCCTCGAGGATCAGTATGACGTCTTAGGGGGGGGGTTATCTGTCACTTAGGGGTATGGTTAGGATTAGGGGTTAGGATTATGGTTAGAGTTGGGGTTTGGGTTATATTTAGGATTAGAGGTTAGGTTTAGTATTCAGTGATATGGTAAGGATTAGAAATTAGGGGGTTAAGTAGTCCTCAGAGGCTTACTTAGAATTAGGGGTTAGGGTTAGAGTTAGGATTAGGATTGGAGTTAATTTTAGGATTAAGGGTTTTGGTTTAGTCCATAGAGCTATGCATAGGATTAGAAGTTAGGGTTATAGTTAGGATTAGTGATATACAGGGGGGCAAAAAAATATTTAGTCAGCCACTGATTGTGCAAGTTCTCCTACTTAGAAAGATGAGAGAGGTCTGTAATTTTCATCATAGCTACACTTCAACTATGAGAGACAAAATTAGAAAAAAAATCCAGGAAATCACATTGTAGGATTTTTAAATAATTTCATTGTAAATCATGGTGGAAAATAAGTATTTGCTCAATAACAAAAGTTCAACTCAATACTTTGTTGTCAATGACAGAGGTCAAACGTTTCCTGTAAGTCTTCACCAGGTTGGCACACACTGTAGCTGGTATTTTGGCCCATTCCTCCATGCAGATCTCCTCTAGAGCAGTGATGTTTGGGGCTGTCTTTTCCATGGTTGAGTTTGGAGTCTGACTGTTTGAGGCTGTGGACAGGTGCCTTTTATAATAGATAATGAGGTCAAGAGGTCAAGAGAAGAGCTTCTTAAAGAAGCTGTTAAAGGTGAGTGAGAGCCAGAAATCTTGCTTGTTTGTCAGTGACCAAATACTTATTTTCCACCACAATTTACAATTAAATCCGTAAAAAATCCTACACTCTGATTTCCTGGATTTTTTTCTCATTTTGTCTCATAGTTGAAGTGTAGCTATGATGAAAATTACAGACCTCTCTCATCTTTCTAAGTAGGAGAACTTACACAATCAGTGGCTGACTAAATACTTTTTTACCCCACTGTAGTTAAGGGATAAAGTCAGGGTTCAGACTATGGTAAGTGTTAGCTATTCGGTTTAAGATCACAGTTAGGGTTTAGTGTTAAGTTGGTGTTATGGTCACAGTAAGGGTATAAAGCTGATGTTAAGGGTTAGGTGTTAGGTATTAGAGTTATGCTTTCCCACCTGTTTCTAGCCGTCCAACGACAGGCTGTGAATTTCCTGGAGCCTGGCAGTGGAATCCTGTGATGTAATAACCGTCGGGATTTGAACACCGGGACTGGATTTAATTGAGTTTGTATGAACTGGGAGAAAAACTGTGAGGTCACGGTTCGAGCTAATCCCGTGTAATTCATCACAATTTCACACAATGAAGATCGGAAATCAGCTGGAAAGGGTTACGTTTATTCATGATACACTAGTTAAGAGATAAGACATTCACAATAGCACCAGTACGTCAGGATGAACACAAAATAAAAACATTTCCAACAATTAAAAACCGTTGGTAAGACTGTATGACGTCAGATCGTGTAAACATTGTACGAGGGGGCAGAATTATCCCAACGAGTCTTCATGCTCACTGTGCTCTCGGTTCTAGACTTTTTTTCCTTTGAAAAGGGTTGTAAAGAAGTTGAGGCCGTATGGGACGCCCAAAGGGTCAACATCACGCAGATTGCTTTTGCGCGATCTGGCTCAGGCTCATATTAGCCGTCTGGCTGCAGGGAGAGAACATCCGTCTATTTTGGTCAATGCTGCAAAATAATATGTATGGGACACGAAAAGCGTCAAAAGCCTTTTTTTTTTCTCCACATTTTAACCCAACTTCTTGATTGGCTCGGGTTTTGGAAACAAAAGACAAATTGCACAGTCTGAGTTTCCGCAAATACTGACGTTGGGTCCAGATAGCAAACGTGAGGAGCTCCACTGGTTGACCCTTTTGGTAATCCGTTTGATCCAGCCAGTTTGCTGATTGTTAGCGCTGTAGCTCTAAAACACTTGAATAATCCGATACAAAAAAAGCACTTTAAAACAAGAAAACCGACGTCCATTAGTTCGTGTGCAAGGCTGTGCATTTTTTTTACATACATAAACTTCGACGTCCAGATGAGTCACGTCCCAGCGCTGGACTCATCGCACATAACTTAAGAGCTCCGAGTGATGTCATCTCTCCGGGGGAGAGGCTTTGCGACGTTGCCAGCGGAGTGATTGTGTGCGTCTCCTAGCAACCAGCAAAGCGATGTAATCCCTGGTGTTTCGGAAACGTTGGAAGCCTCTCCAGCTGCCGGCCGTGCTTTCTATCGTGGGGCTGCCTGAACGAGTCCGGTCTCGCAACGTATTTCACGACGTCCCTACACTGTGGTCCCGAGGTCTCGCATTAAAATAACGAAAAATGTAAGAAAATGACTTCTACGAAAATGTCCCCTCTCTCTGCTGGCTGCCCTCCATGCTCTACGACTGCCCGGTGACCTTCTCGATCCAGGGCACGAAGGCGGAGACCTTGGCGTAGACGCCCGGAGAGTCCTGCAGCCGACACGAGTGACCCCAGGACGTGACCCCGTACACGACCCACGCCCCACCCCTTTCGCACACCAGCGGGCCCCCGCTGTCGCCGCGGCAGCTGTCGACGTGGCGACCGTAAGAGGCGGAGCCGGCGCACAGCATGCGGCTGGTGAACTGGTTCCCGTAGCGACGCTCGCACTGCCTCTTGCTCAGGACCGTGATGGAGGCTTGCTGCAGGGTTTTAGAGTACGTCCGGCCTAAAAAAGAAAGAGAGACGGATATAAAACAAGCTCAAACTCTACTACACCGAAGCCCAACCAACCCCAGTTAGGGCTCGGCCAACCTCGGGGACAGAATCAAAACTTGAGAGTCTAGTGCTGGTGTAGCCGGAGAGATTCTGGATATGGTTGGTGTGGTCTGGTTCTGGCTACGTCTAGTCTGGTTCTGAGGTCTCTTGGAATAGTGGTTAGTGTGGGCATGATTTTGGTCTGACTTCTGGTCTGGTTCTCCTCTAGCTGGACAGATTCTGGATATTTCTGGTCTGGTTGTTGTTGGTGTGGTTTGGTTGTGGTTACTTCTTTCCTCTTTCTGGTGTTTACTAGTTACCATTGATCTGGTCTGGTGTCACGACTGAATTCTGGTTACTGATCTGATTAGATCCTGGCCTGGTTCTGGTGTAGCTGGAAAGGTTGAAGTTACTGGTGGTGTGGTTCTGGCTTCATTAAGTTGATTCTGGTTACTGTTGATGAGACTTGGTGGATATTTCTGGTCCAGTCCTGGTGCTGTAGCTAGACTGATTCTGGTTACTCTGGGTGTGGTTCAGTTCTGGCCATTTCTGATCCGTTTCTGGAGTTGCTGGATTATCCTCGATTCCCATTCTTGTGATTTGCTTCTGACTTCTGCTGGTCTGGTTCTGGTGTAATTGGAAGGGTTCTGATTAATGATGACTGGGTATTTTTCTGGTGTGGCTGAACTGATTGGTATCATTTTGTTCTGGTTCCTTTGGTCTGGTTTTGGTGTAGCTGGAAGGGTTCTGGTTACTATTGGTATAGTCTTGTGCCACTGGATTGATTATGGTTACTTGTTGGTGTGGATTGGTTCTGGTTACCTCTGGTATCTATCTGGTGTTGTTAATTCTGGTGAGTTCTGATCTGGTTCTGGTGTAGCGGGACAGATTGTGGTTACTGCTCCGGACTGGTGCTGGTTTAGATGGATTATTCTGGCTACGGTAAGTGCAGTTTTGGTTCTGGCTACTACTGTTCGGTTTCTGTTGTAGCTAGAAGGGTTCTGGTTATTGTTGGTTTGGTCTGTTTTATTGTTGGTATGATTTCGATTTTTGGTGTAGCTGGATTGATTCTGGTTACTGTTGGTGTCGTCTGGTTCTGGTGTCACTGGACCGATTCAGGTTACTTCAGGTCTCTTTCTGGCGTAACTGGAAGGGTTTGGATTATTGTTGATCTGGTCCGGTTCTGGTGTAGCTGAACTGATTGTGGTTACTGGTCTTTTCTGGTGATGATGTAGTTGGTGTATTCTGGTTACTGGTGGTGCGGTTTGGTTCTGGCTACCACTGTTGCAGGAGGGATTCTGGTTACTTCTGGTCTGTTTCTGATTTAACTAGAAGGGTTCTGGTTAGAGGTAATCTGGTCTGGTTTTGGTGCTGCTGGACTGATTGGTGTTACTCTTGGTGTTGTTATTTCTGGTTACTTCTGATCTGGTTCTGGTGTAGCTGGACTATTTCTGGTAACTGGTCTGTTGTGGACTGGTTCTGGTGTAGATGGATGACTATTGTTACTTGTTGGTGTGATTTGGTTTTGGCTGTTTCTGGTCTGGTTTTTGTGTTGCTGGTTACTGTTAATCTGGTTCTGTTTTTTTTAAAGTGGTGGTCTGATTCTGATTCTGATCCATATGGAAGACTCCATACGGATATGACAGATTATTTAAGAACGCCAAGAAACTAGACCAGTGTGCGTTGTTTTGCCGTTATTCCCAACCAGAAGAACTGATGGAAGCTCAAGACCACTGAAATATGATCACGCAATAAATTACCTCGCTCTTTGGTCTGCAGGACGTCCGTGAAACCCGTTTAAACGCAAACCATATGACATTCTTAAGCAGTTCATAAATTTTTATGAAGCGGACCGGTGATACGAAAGCCCACCACAAATGTGTTCGGTAATGTATATATAATGGAGGTCTGCTTGTGATTTTGCATACGTGAGATCGATGGAAGCAAGTCACGCTCTCTGCAGTTTCTCTTGATTGTGTGTCTGTCATGGTTCCTCTCACCTGTGTCCCCCCACCCCGTGATGTAGCACTTGGTGGAGTCCTTCGGCGCTCGCTCTTTCCATCCGGGCAGGCACACGGGAAGCACCGAGCGGCTCTGGTGGACGCACTCGCCTGCGTGGCCTCTCCGGTGTGCCACGCGCACCAGGGCCAGGTCGTAGTCGTTGCTGCTCGGGCAGTAGCGGGGGTGCAGGACGATCCGGTCCACACCATATTCGTTCTCGTGCTCCTCGGGAACCAGGGTATGGTAATCCCCAACGCGGACCTTGTACAGACCGGTGTTGTTACCGTACCTGATAGGTAGAGGGAGCACTCTTAACACGTTACGTACCTGAATAAAAATACAGTGCATGCAACATTAATAGTCTAGATGTAATCTATAACGCTGCCAGGCACTCAGGGATACCCCCCACCCCTCACCCCTCCCTGTCTCCCTGCCTAACTGCCACTGGTATGTGACTCGAATGGCACAGTCGTCTCAAATCGTTTCCTCAGGAACTTCCTGTCACTCAAAACTGGAGACGTCCTGCAGGGAACCTGACCTGTTCACACTTACATATGTGTAACTCGAGGATAAATAAGGGTTCATACACTTTTTCCAGAACAATTAATATGTTGAGATTGGACATGAATGTATCTGGCCTCTCTTTGAAGGCTTGAAGGTGTCTACCTCCTCACTGTGAAGGTTTGAAGGAATCTACTCCATCTATTTAAAGGTTTGAAGCTATCTGGTCCCTCTTTTGAGAGTTTGAAGGCATCTATCCCTTCTTTGAAGGTGTGAATGTATCTACCTCCTTGCTTTGAAGATGTCTCCTACCCCCTCTTTTAAGGTTTGAAGGTGTCTACCTCTAGCTTAGAAGGTTTGAAGGTATCTACCCCTTCTGATTAAGGTTCTAAGGTGTCTACCCCCTCGCTTTGGAGCTTTGAAAGTATCTACCCTGTCTGTTTGAAGATTTGACTGTATCTGTCCCTTCTGATTACAGTTTGAAGGTGTCTACCCCCTTTATTTGAAGGTTTGAAGGTATGTAGCCCCTCTGATTAAGGTTTGAAGGTATATACTCAATTGCTTTAAAGGTATGAAGGTACCCTCTTTTTGAAGGAGACCACTTATGTCTCTTATGGAAATGCACATGGTCTTTGAAATGTTCTACCAAGCTACTGGATCTTCTGTTGTGTAGACCAACAACAAAACAATCAGTCCTACTGTGCAGCACGGTGGAGAAGCACCATCAGGGGTCCTTTTTTGTTGCCTTAGGTCCTGGACATCTTAAACCAAAACATCAAGGTCTTGGTCCATCAGCTGCAGCTTAAGGCACTAGGTGATACAGCAATGTGTCAGTGGACTTAAGGATGGTCTAACAAGAAGACCAGTTGTATTTGGATGAACAAACGGGTTTTGTCAACATTGTAAACCTGATCAGATGCTATAGGAGATGTTACTGTTCATCAGGAAGGGTTGAGTGGTTCGAATACTTTTTCTAGTCTGAGCCATAATCATTGTGCAATCAAGATGATCTGGTGAAAATCGAGGTATAAATGGTGGTAAGGCCACATGATTTACTAACTTCTTTCTAAGTTCTTGCAGCTCCATGTGTGTGTGTGTGTGTGTGTGTGTGTGTGTGTGTGTGTGTGTGTGTGTGTGTGTGTGTGTGTGTGTGTGTGTGTGTGTGTGGTGTCATTAAAGTCTAAAAGTGTCGCTGCAGAGCGGAAGCTAACATCCGCTGCCAGGTGCCTGGCACAGTGTCCTATTACAGGCCGAGGACTTTTCCGGAAACGTCGATGCCTCCTCCGGAATGCCAAGCAGCTTCCTCATGGTGCCAGGGCTGGATCAGCGGAACGGTATGGAAAGGGTCAGTGGCATTCCACAGCGGGCAGTGGCACCAACTTACCCCCTCTGCTTGAAGGTTTGGAGGTATCTGCACCTATCTGCTTGAAGGTCTGAAAGGGTTTCCTCCCCTCTGTTTTAAAGTTTGCACCATTTCATGTTTTTGATTTGAAGGTATTTTTATGCCCTCTGTAGAAGAAAATGAAGAAAATTTGTCTCCTCTGATTGAAGGTTTGAAGGTATTGAAGGAATTTGCCTCCACTGCATGAAGGTCAGAAGGCATCCCTGTTCTCTGTTTGAAAGTATGAAGGTATCTGCCTCCAGAAGAAGGTCTGAATGCACCTACCCCCTCAGTTTGATGCTTTCAAGGTATGACCCATTCTGTTTGAATGTTTGACTGTGTCTCCCAAATTGTTTTGAAGGTCTGGAGGCATCTACATGCCCTCAGGACTTGAAGTTATCTACACCCTTTAATAGAAGGTTTGATGTATCTACCTGCTCCAATCAACCCTGTTCGAAGGTTTGAAGGTATCTATACCTTTGCTTTGGAGGTTTGAAGGTATCTGTCCCTTTGCTTTGGAGGTTTGAAGGTATCTACCTTCACTCTTTGAGGGTTTCAAGGTATTACCATCTCAGTTTGAAGACTTAATGGTAAGTACCTCCACTCTTTGAGATTTAGAGTATATAAGATATGAAGGTATGTACCCCATTAATTTTAGAGTTTGAAGTTATATAGCCCCTCTGTTTGAAGGTTTCCAGATATTTACCTCCTCTATTTGATGTTGTCAGGGAATCACACATTCTGTTTGAATGGTTTGACGGTGTCTACCAACTCGTTTTGAAGATCTGAAGGTATGTAGTCATTCTGTTTGAAGGTATGGAGATATCTACAGTCTCTCTCTGACGATCTGAAGGTATCTACCTCCTTTCTTTGACGGCTTCAAGGTATCTTCTCCATCTGTTTGAAAGTTTAAAGGTATGTACCCCTTCTGTTTAAAGCATTTGAAGGTATCTACCTCCTCTCTCTGAAGATTTGAAGATATTTCCCCCCTTGCTTCTCTGTTTGAGGGTTTCAAGGTATCTACTACCTCAGTTTGCAGACTTAAAGGTAAGTACCTCCTCTATTAGAAGGTTTAAGGGTATCTACTCCATGAGTTTGAAGAATTAAGTTATCTAGCCCTCTCTGTGAAAACATCTACTCCATCTATTTTTTTCAGTTTGATGGTTTCAAGGTATTATCCCATGTTTTTGAATGTTTGACGGCGTCTACCAATTCGTTTTGAAGGTCTGAAGGTATCTACTGTCTTTATTTTAAGTTCTGAATGTATCTAATTCTGCTGCTTGAAAATTTGAAGGTATGTATCCATTCGGTTTGAAGTTTTGAAGGTGTCTGCTTTCTCAGTTTGAACGTTGCAAGATATTTACCCCTTGTGTTTAAAGATTTGAAGGTATGTCCCTCCTCTTTTTGAAGCTATGTTGACATCCACCTTTTCTCTCTGAAGATTTAAAGGTATCTACCTCCTCTCTCTGAAGCTTTGAAGGTATCTACCTCCTCTCTCTGAAGCTTTGAAGGTATCTACCTCCTCTCTCTGAAGCTTTGAAGGTATCTACCTCCTCTCTCTGAAGATTTAAAGGTATCTACCTCCTCTCTCTGAAGTTTTGAAGGTATCTACCTTCTCTCTCTGAAGTTTTGAAGGTATCTACCTCCTCCCTCTGAAGACTTGACTCTTTGAAGGTTTATTGGTATGTATCCCCTGTATGTGAAGATTTAAAGGTATCTACTCCATCCATTTGAAGGATTTTAGTTATCTTGCGCTCTCTTTGACGGTTTGAAGTTATCTACCTTCTCTCTCTGAAGGTTTGAAGGTTTTTGCCCCCTTGCTTTGACGGTATCTACCTTCTTTGTTGGAGGGTTTCAAGGTATCACCCATTCTATTTGAAGATTTGACGTTGTCTACCATGTCTTTTTTGAAGGTCTCAAGGTCTCAACCTCCTCTGTTTGAAGATTTGAAGGTATCTACCTCCTCTATTTGAGGATTTAAACATATTAAACGTAAAAATATCGTGTACGGTTAAATGTCTTTAATTATCGTGATGTAGTATTTTCACCACATCGCCCACCCCTGGTTTGAATGTATCTACTTCTATTTGAACGTTTGAAGGTCTCTGCTCCTTCGATTGGATCTCCTCCCTCAGTTTAAGGACTTAAAGGTAACTATGAAGGTTTGAAGGTATCTTACCCTCTCTTATATTGGACGCGATTCACTGAAAATAAAAACATTATTTTCCCCTGTTTGCTAGGTCGCCTAACTAACTACTAACAAGAAAGCTGAAGGTTATCTGAGATCTCGCCTAGTATGGCTTTGTGAGTTTGAGGTCAGACTTTAGGATCTCTTTCCTCATGACATAATTCGGATGATGTCATGACATCTTCATCTAGCAATTAGAATAAAATTTTGCAATAAGCTTTCCTCAGCCTTAACAGCTTTAGCTATGCACTGTTGTTGAGCTCGAATTTCATTATGGCTGGCAAGCATCACGGAATGGAACCGAGGGCATAAAAATAGTCCGGTGTTTTGCGTGTGTGTGTTTGTGTGTGCGCGTGTGCGTGCGTGTGCGTGCGCTCTGCGTAAGTTATTTTGAAACGTGAGTGTAACTTTACCGGTAACTCCAAAGTGAGTGCTGTTCCTGAACCGTGCTTAACAGAGATGATTGATAACTGTCGTGCTGACCGTACAAGCTAATAACCGTTGTTTGTGTCTGGATTTGTGTTTGTCTGCCCGTGAGCGCCCCCCATCTCACCTGCCCCCCCTTCCCCCGGCCCCATGTCACGGCTCATATTTTGGAGGCCTGGAGAGCGCCGTTTGATAGATGCCAGATTGCGTCTCTGTTCTCTCTGGCTCGCTGCTTGTCTATCGCTCGGTAGGGAGTCTGGGACGAACCCATTACTCAGAGTAATGTGGAAATTCAGGAGCCGGTTTAAATCGAGATCAAGGGAGGACGCAGTAAATTACACGTCTGCCCTAAAGAGCACGAGCGAGGCTGGATTCGAACGCTTAAGGTATTCACTCAGGTGGTAAATGCGGTACATAGAGCTATGTAAATGAATCCATGTTTAAAGGAGTCTTTTAGCTAAATGGCTCAGTCTTTATTATAGGCCATATAGTTAAATGATTCCATCTTTTAATGAGTCGTTTAGCTAAATGACTATCTTTATAATAGGCCATTTAGGTAAATGATTCCGTCTTTTAAGGAATCAGTTAGCTAAATGACTCAGCCGTTATCGTAGGTTACATAGGTAAATGATTCTGTCTTTTAAGGAGTCATTTAGGTAAATGACCCAGTTTTTATTATAGGCCATATAGGTAAAAGAATCCACGTTTAAAGGAGTCATTTAGCTAAATGATTCAGGCGTTATTATACGTTACATAGGTAACTGATTCTGTCTTTTAAGGAGTCAGTTAGCTAAATGACTCAGCCTTTATTATGGGCCATATAGGTAACTGAATCCATGTTTAAAGGAGTCATTTAGCTAAATGACTCAGTCCTTTTTTGTGTCAAGACGCCAAAAACAAATGCTTAAGCATCCAATTTGGCATCCCATTGGAAAATCACGGGCAGGATTGGGCAGGTCCCCCGTTCCTGCAATTCAGTAGATTTTTGACCACTGGGTGGAATCAGGCACTGATTTTCCGACTTGGTCGTGGCTCTGTGAAGGGCTCTGGATCTCAGCCGTGGTTCACCAATGGACACCACTTATTTAGTGATATCTATAGTACATAACCCCAAATCAATACTTTTAAACATTTCTCATGCATTTGTTGACAAACTGGAGATCTTCTGCTGATCTTTTGCTCCTCAAAGACTTTACCTAAAGACTTTTACTTTCAGTCAGTCAGTTACGTTCGATTAGTTACAATTTACCATTAAGTCATTAATAGCTATCCTCCGCGATCATTTTCAGAGCTTAATGACTCCGTCGCTGAACTTGTCACTCATCCATCATAACACGGACATAATGACGATCATTAAAGCCCATTAGTGCGACTGTAATAGATGCATCGCGAGAGGTGCGAGACCTCTCTGACAGTGACGAATAGGCCGTGTGTGTGTGTGTGTGTGTGTGTGTGTGTGTGTGTGTGTGTGTGTGTGTGTGTGTGTGTTCGTACCTCTTAAAGCAGTGCGCAGATGTTAGGACCCAGCAGCTGCTGATCAGAGTGGCTCCACACACCAATCGGCCGTCCGAATGAGAAGAGCGCAGTCGGACTGCAACCTGCCATGGCCAGCCACCCCTGCGACACACAAACACACACACACACACATAAAAAAATATATATATATATAATGTAACACATCGGTCCTAGTTTCCATTTGCTACTTCTGGTGAGGGGTCCAGCCCAGACTTCCCTGTCCCCGGGCACTGATTTCTATAGCTACCGTTTTCGTTTTGGCACCGATCCACTACATTTACTCTTGATCCCAAACAGTTTTAGTTTTGGCAGGGGCGTGGACTTTTTTTTAAGTTGGCATGAAGGTGTGTTGTTATATACTAGTGTTAATTTTGTTAACGAAAACTACCACGGAAAATATTCGTCGATGTCCTGTTTTTCACCAAGAAAACAAGACTAGAACTAAAATGAAAACAATATTTTTGTGAATGATAATCTGATAGGCTGATAGGTGGACCTGTACCCCTCACAAACACACACTCAGGTGAAGTTGAGGCACACAGGGGCGCCCTGCAGCAGGCAGGGTTTATGCGGACGGATTTGGCTCTCCCTCTTGTTACAAATAGAAGAAGCGATTTATGGGATCACTTCCGCTACGTTACAACGCAAAACAAAGCTAAGAGCAAAATATGTGACATAAAATGAACTGGGGGAAAAAAGCACGACAAACCTCGAGACAAACGTAAGGCGTATGTGTAGCCCTTTATCGTTAGCTCACGAGTTCGGGTGGCATTGGGCATTTTACCAGCAGTGTCAGTGACTGTGTTGCACTAGGAGGTGTCCTCGTGAGATGCCCAAAGTACGTCGATGTGCTTCTATCAGAGCAAAGGTTCCAAAGGAGACTAACAAACTGCGGTGCAAACATGCGACAAAGGGACGCAGTTCTAAGAATTGGTTCCCACCTTGTGCCTGCGTCAGTCGTGACCCTGATTCGACAACGAAAATGGGTGGCTCAGCGGTTTAGGGCTCCAGTTGTGGCTGGGTCAGGCACCTTAGGCGGGATGGGCCAGGATTGTCCGAGGGATGGATCGTCCTCCCGACCTGTCCTGACCCTGCGTCCTGTCCAGGGAGCGCTTACGTACGTGTGCCCCCTGTGTGAACTTTTGCACCGCGGTAACAAATCCGATCCAAGATTCTTCATCTAATCAAAACCGTGCATGAGCAGATCCTGTTTCTCTTTCTGGCTTTCTCTTTTGTTTATAGGCTGGATGTTTAGAAGGCTTACCGTAGAGAGTTCTCTCCGCCGATGATCCTCTTGCGGCGGGTGAGCGAAGGCCTCAGACCACACACCGAGCTCGCCAGCTCTGCGACACACACACACACACACACACACACACACACACACAGGCGTAATCAAGGTTTACAGACTAAGGTAATTGTCAAAGCAGCCTGCTCTGCTCTGTTCTGCGTTGTGTGTGTGATTGAATTTGTAGAGCGCTACGCTAAATAAACCAGACCTGCATGTGTGTGCGATCACAGGAAAGCCTGGAGTGACCGCAGCGGAGTGTGTGTTTCTGTGTTTCCGGTTCTAACCTGCATGTTCTGTTTGCCCAGATGGTGAAGTGTGTGGTAACAGAATAGTCTTTTGGAGTTTAATCGTTTGAAACGAAAAACAGACTCGCTCCGGCACGACAGCCCTCTGGCCTTCACTGGGCTACCTCCCTCCCCGGTCGGCTGGGAAGGTTCGGAGACTTGTGTAAAATTATAATATGCTAACATGGACTAGTGCCCCCTTCTGGACGCTCTCCCGCCCCTTAGACAGGCTGGATTGTGATCGTAGGCTAACAAGGGCAGATCAGTATGTGCTCTGGAAACCTGAGGCGTCGTCCTGCTGGCCGTAGTCGCAGATGACGCCGGCGTCCTCGCTGTGCCGGCAGTTGTGGCTTCCTATGCTCTGCTTGACGCAGTCGACCAGCGATCGCTCGCCACCGGTGCACCTCACGTTGTCGGCGTGAATGGGGCCCTGTCCTTCCCCGAAGTACGCCATGACGCGAGCTTTGGCCGGACCGCTGCAAGAAAAACAGCCAGCAATCTTATGAAAGACAATATTTAAAGCGCTTTTGCTCTCTCTTTAACTGGTTAAAGGTCTCTCTCTCTCTTAAAACGTTAGTGGAAGCGCCAATCAAAATGAGGAAAACAGCAGATCCCAAACCGGCCGGTTTGAAACCAGGGCGTCCCAGCCTCCGATAAGGCACGGGGCAGTTACTCTAACCTCACGGCTTGATTGTTCCGAAATGACGAGGGCATGTGGACACAGATAAAATCTTATTACAACAGTGCTCGTAAGCCCGGCTTATCGTCCGCGTAACCGGAGTTCAGTAATAACGCGGGCCGGATTCCGCGCCGTGACTTCATCTGTCCATACAAAGCTCTCGTTGTACAGTTTTTATGGCGAGGAGAAAAACAGACTTTTGGCTTTCGCTTAGAGAAAGAGGCTTTTCCGTCTCAGAGAGAGAGAGACGGGGGGATGCTTCGCGTACGCCGAACATGCCAAAAACGCTAAAACCACGTACACATCGAATAAGAAAAGTGTTAGGCTCTGGTTTGCAGTAAGAGAACAGTAGGTTCTCATAGCTGGCGTGTTGGATGTGCAGGAAATGTTCAGGTGTAAAGACCTGGATATGGTTCTCGTTGTGGGCACCTAGTTGTGGGGTAGTGGTCCTAATGTTTTGGGTCGTAAGTCACCACAGTGTTTCCCATATGCTTTCCATATGGATCACCTCGAAAGTGTGTGTGTGTGTGTGTGCGCAGACATCCTCTTGGATTTTAGCCATCCCCATGGCTTACATCAAGCACACGTCTGCATAATCATCTGGAGTGACGGATCACGTTTCACCCTCATTCCCTCGGATGGAATCCAGGCTTGGCAGACGGTACGAGCCTTAGCTACCTGGCTACTTTGTGGTGTAGGATGAATAATGGTTTGGGCCCCTCGGTTCTTAATGAAGGGATGTCTGAACGTCTTTGTGTATGAACTGCTCATGTTAAAGAGCTCACAGCTTTTGGCAAGGAATGCAATGGAGGGACGGCGGGAGGGAGGGATGAAGGAGTGGGCGAGCGAGGGTGTGTTTTGAGTTAGTGAGGGAGGAGCGGAGTTGTCTGATGTGAGCTGTTCTTCACCTCCATATGGTGCACGACTGGAAGAAAGGCCTATTATGAAAGTGTGTGTGTGTGTGTGTGTGTGTGTGTGTGTGTGTGTGTGTGTGGGAGGCCCACTTGGGCCCACTTTGAAGCCATGACTTGAGGGCGTGTGAGTAGGAAGGGTAAACGACTGCACACTGCAAAAGACTATGTGTGTGTATGTATATATATATACCTTATATATATGTGTATATATATATATATATATATATATATATATATATAGGTAATGAAGTTAATTGCTTAATTAACAATTATCACTGAAAGGTGAAGGTGATTACGTGAAATTATTATTTAATAATACAGTAATATTCGTTATAGTAAAAATATATTTCAATAATAAAAAATAATTAATAATAATGCAGAAAAGTGAAAGGAAAGATTTATAAGAGAGTAGTGAGACCAGCCTTGTTGTATGGCTTAGAGACAGTGGCACTGACAAAGAGACAGGAAGCAGAGCTGGAGGTGGCAGAACTTAAGATGTTGAGGTTCTCTTTAGAAGTGTCTAGGGTGGACAGGATTAGGAATGAGATCATCAGAGGGACAGCACAGGTTGGAAAATTGGGAGACAAAATTCGAAAGGGAAGACTGAGATGGTTTGGACATGTGCGGAGGAGGGATAGTGGATATGTTGGTAGGAGGATGTTGGAGATGGAGCTGCCAGGCAAGAGACGGAGAGGAAGACCAAAGAGGAGTTATTTGGTTGTGGTAAATGAAGATATGCAGGGAGTTGGGGTGAGAGTAGAGGACGTGGAGGACAGGGTGAGGTGGAAACGTTTAACTCGCTGTGGTGACCCCTGATAAAGGGAGAAACCGAAAGAAGAAGAAGAAGTTCATCTAAATTAATAATAATAATATAGGAACCTACTGAGAAAAGCTGTTTGTAAAATAGTATACTTTCAAGAAGAATAATTATAATAATTATAACAATAATAAAAGTGTTAATAATAATAATATATAGAAGTGTTTAGAGAAATATTTCAAAGTAAATGTAACAACAAGAAAAGAATAATAATAACAACAACAATAACATAACAAAATAATAATAATAATAATAATAATAATAATAATAATAGATGCTTTATATTTTAAAATTTAAAAAATTGCTTTAAAAAATAACAAAAATAGGTGTTTATAATATTTTTTAATAAATGTTAAAAAACAGAATAAGTAAATAGCAACAATAATAATAGGTGTTTAATAATATATTTTAAACTAGCTGTTAACAAAATAATAATAATAATAATAATAATAACACAATAATTATTATAATTATATTTATTATTATAATTATTTTTTAAATAAAACAATTAATAATAGATTAGAAAAATAATAACAATAGGTGTTTTTAAAATTCTAAAAGTATATGTCAATAACAAAATAATAATAATAATAATAATAATAATAATATAATAATAACAATAATAATAATAATAATAATAATAGGTGCTTTCTAAATAATATTTAAGAATAGATATTAACAACATCATAATAATAATAATAATAATAATAGTAATTCATTAATAATTTAATAAGGTATTTATTTTTTAAACAAATTAATAATGGCTTAGAAAAATAATAAATAAAATAATAGTTGTTTTTAAACTTAAAAGTAAATGTTAATAACAAAATAATAATACTAGGTACTTTTCTAATATTGAAGAATAGATATTAACAACAAAATAATAATAGGTCCTAATAATAATAACGATAATAATAATATTAATAATAAACTGTGGGACTGTGGTAGCCTAGCGGGTAAGGTAATGGACTAAGGTCCAGGGTTAAATCCCCACCTCTGCCAAGCTGCCACTGTTGGGTCCTTGAGCAAGACCCTTAACCCACAATTGCTTGGACTGTAAGACTGTACCAAATTGAAGTCGCTCTGGATAAGGGCGTCTGCTAAATGCTGTAAATGTAAATGTAATAATAATAATAACAATAATGATAATAATAATAGTTTTATTTTATTCACATTTTATTATAAAATCTAAAAAAAATAAAGGGTAATAATAATAATAGGAAGAAGAATAATAGGTGTTTATTAAAACATAACCAGAGTATGTAATGAACTGGAATGGCCCTTACTGGCCGTATATCCTTTTCCAGGGATAAGCTCCCACAGCCCAGCAACAAAGTCCC
This sequence comes from Ancistrus triradiatus, assembly GCA_025084515.1. Taxonomy (NCBI): domain Eukaryota; kingdom Metazoa; phylum Chordata; class Actinopteri; order Siluriformes; family Loricariidae; genus Ancistrus; species Ancistrus triradiatus. The sequence continues at coordinate 61,427 of JAJAGP010003079.1, forward strand.
GGGAAAAAGTGAGTTAGACAAAATAAGCATGAACAAAAAAAAAGGATAATAATAATAATAACTTCTAATAAAATAACTAATAATGATATTCATATGTACCCGTAGCCCAGCTGTCTGCACACCACCTCCGCGTCCTGATCCGTCCAGCCGTCGTCACAGATGGTGCCCCACTGGCCGCCGATGAGAACTTCGACTCGCCCCTCCCTGTCATTCTCTCCGCCCACCAGCCGGACTGGCATACCTGAGATGGTAAACACACACACACACACACACACACACACACACACACACACAAGTTTAGCACAATAGGTTTCACATGTCTCTGCTCTAATCTACAGACTCCATGTGTAGCTTCTGATGTCAGTTCAGAACGGCATCCTCCCTCACTAAATCATAGTGTCTGTTTCACACAACATGTCTAATTAGCTGCTGCTAACTGGTCTTGAGGCTCCCTCAACGCGCCCGTCCCTCCATTGCATTCCTTGCCAAAAGCTGTGAGCTCTTTAACATGAGCAGTTCATACACAATAGACTTCAGACATCCCTTCATTAAGACCGAGGGGCCCAAAACCATTATTCATCCTACACCACCAAAAGTAGCCAGGTAGCTAAGGCTCGTACCGTCTGCCAAGCCTGGATTCCAGGTTAGCACCAATAGGTTTCACATGTCTTCTGCTCTAATCTACAAGACTCCATGTGTAGCCTTCTGATCTCCGTTCAGAACGGCATCGCCATAAATCATAGTGTCTGTTTCACACACATGTCTAATTAGCTGCTGGCTAACTGGTCTTGAGGGATCTTTTTCATAGCCGTTCTTTGTTTGTTTTCCAAGGTCTAGGTGGATTTCATGATGAACTTCCAAGAGGAGAAAAAAAGAAAAGTTCCTAACCTCAGGCTTTGGCTTCGCTTCTTTGCGGCGCTAACCTTACACACACGCTAATTCAGCTAGTCCTCACGCGCTAGTCCTGTTCCTCACCTCTCACAGCCGTTATAATCATTAGGAATTCATCAGAATTAGGCTTTCAGCAGCTCTGAGGCTAATCTAACTTCCAGCATAACATAATATATAATCTAAACAAAAAGTAGCACAGCCGAGCTAACTAGCTGCTATTAAGCTGTCTGTCATCGGCCCAAGGTAGGTCAGATTTCAGACCACATTTATTTCTGTGGAGCTTTTTTACATCAGAGCTTTTCTCAAAGCAGCTTCAGAAATCTCTAGACCCAAAGTCCCAACTCAGCAAGCCTAGGGCGACAGTGGCAAGGAAAAACTCCCTAAACGTTCTAAGGAAGAAACCTTAGGAGGACCAAGACTCAAAAAGGGACCCAACCTGCTCTAATGTTAGGAATTAAACTAAGCTACCTAATTAATACATTTATAGTTCTGTAATAGTTTCAGTAAACTGCTTTGAGAAGCTAAATAAAAATATAAAACAGAGATTATAATAATTTTTAAAAATCAATATTACAATAAAAAAGGAAGTATAATAAAATAGAAAATAAATAAAATAAAATATATCAAATATAAAATGTACAATATATGAAACAAATAATATAGTAAAGAAGAAAATATAAATAAAATTAAAAAATATAAAATATATTAAAATAGAGAATATAATTGAAAAAACTATTTATAATTCATCAAATATAGTAAAATATAATAAATAATACATAATATAATAAAACAGAAAATGTAATACATCAAATATATTATAACAAAATAGAAAACATAATATATAAAATATAATATAGTAAAATAGAGAATGTAATAAAAACAAAATATAAAACAGAAAATATAATAAATTAAATGTGATGTAATATAATACATAAAATATAGCATAACAAATGAGAAAATATAATAAATAAAATATACAAAATAGAGAATGAAATATAACCAAATATAATACTTATAGTATTATTTATAATAAAATAGTACATATAATAAATAAAATATGAGGTAACAAAATAGAAAATACAATAAATAAAATATAATATAGTAAAATAAAAATTATAAATAAAATATAATATATCAATAATTTATTACAATTATTTTATGTATATGAAATTTATATTTTTTCTATTTTAAAGCAAATATATTTGCTATATTATATATTATATAATAATATATAATATAATATTTTATATAATAAAGCAAATATAATATAACACAATGGGGAATGTAATAAAAACAAATACATAAAATATAATAAAATAGAAAAAAATATAAATTTCATGTAACAGAATAGAAAATACAACAAATAAAATTTATAAAAATAGAAAATATAATAAATAACCAAAATAAATAATGTATTTCAAAAACTGAAAAACAAAATCTAAGACTTAAAATATAATAACTGAGAATATGATAAAAACACGTTCAGTAACAGTGTTGCCTCACTTTGGTATTCTCACAGATTTATAGAATATCTATAATGGATTGGAGCCATGTCTCGGGTTGCTCCTGCCTTGCTCCCTGTGCTGCTGCCTAGGCACCGGCTTTTCTGTGAACCTGATCAGGATTAAGTGGCTAAAAAAATTAATGAATGAAGGAATTAAATTCTAGAATATGCCAAAATATCCCAATAATAACTGCATAAGTAAGATGAGAACAGGCTGCCTAGCTGGTGTGTGTGGAAGCCGAAAGGGGTCCTAACTGTGCTGCATACTAAACTCGGGGGGACAATGGGAGAGGATAATAGAGGAAAAGCCCATTTGGAAGTCTAAAGGGTCTTTAGTAAGACGCATAATAAACGTGACGAGGCAGAGTGTGTGTGTGTGTGTGTGTGTGTGTGTGTGTGTCTAAAAGCTGTATTCTAATACCGAAGGGGGTCTTTAGTGAGACGAATACTAAACATTAATGTGAGGCTGCAAGGGATATGATTGTCCACATTGAATAATGGAGTGTTTGTGTGTCTGTGTGTGTGGGGACTGAATGTATGTATACCACCAAGGATGGGAACATTGGATGTTCTTGACCCTGTGGGGACATTTTTAGGATAAGGGCTCGGACACATTGTTCGGGTTCAAGGTGTTGCCCTGGCTGCCAAATTCCCCAAATGTCAGTGTGGTGGTGTGGGTGGGTGTGTGGTGTTTGGGTACATACTGGTAGGCAGTCCCAGTCCCGTGCGGTCGGTGCTGCAGGCGATCGCTACATCCTCGGAGTGGGTGCAGTCGTGCCGGAGCCACTCCCTCTTGGCGCAGTGCGCGAGTGCCGGTTCCTTGCCCGTACAGCTCACGTCGTCTAAGAAAATGGGGCCGGACGAAACCCCGAAACGCTGGGGTCTTAAAGTCTGACCCGTCCTGTGTAGCAGCAACACACACACGGATCTGTCAGCCTTTCTGTATTCCAGCCCACGCCTACTATAGGACGTTGTGTTGTTTGGCACTGGTTGACTAATATAAGGAGCATCAGCCCCAGTTTGTTGGTTTATCCCTGAGTCTATCGAGCTTCCCAAAGCTTGCCTGTAGCCCAGCTGCCTGCAGATGACGTGCGTGTTGGTGCTCGTCCAGTCGTCGTCGCACACGGTCCCCCAGCGGCCCTCATAGTGAACCTCCAGCCTGCCTTCGAAGGCTCCGGCTCCGCCCGCCAAGCGCACCGAGCCGTCTGGACACACGGACACGATAGAAGGCGTGTGCGCTTGCGCTGGCGTCTCTGTGTGCGTGTGCGCGTGCATACCTGTCAGGGGTGTGCATGACACCCCGGCGTCCTCGGTGTGGTCGCAGTTGTGCTCTCCCCACGCGCTCTTGCTGCACTGCTCCACGGCGAGCTCGTTCCCCGTGCAGCTCACCTCGTCCAGCAGCACCAGGCCTGAGCCGGCGCCGAAATACGCTCCGACCCAGGCTTTAGCCGAGCCCCTGCACACACACACACATGCACACACACAAACACACACACACGTGTTGGTGATGAATGCTAACACTTTTCCACATTAAGCCTCATCTGTAACTATTAATCAGAGAGAAGCTCAAACAATGAGGTTCATTCTTTCACTTAGACCCCACACACACACACACACACACACACACACACACACACACACACACGCCCGCCCGCCCTCCTTCATCTCTCAGCCCTTTATTCCAGTCCCAATTCAAAAACAACACCTGGGAGCCAACAGTTTTGCAACCAAAAAACAAGTGCATACTTGAATTTCTTTTCTATCCAGGGGCGTCCCGATACGATACTCCGAATCAGACGGGCACCGATACTGACTGGATATGGGACGTGTCCGATATGGTTTCCCCCTTTGTCCCACAACATGATGCTACCGCCGCCGTGCTTCACATTCTTTAGACTACGAATCGTCTCACGTTTTCTACCGACCTTAATAAACATAAACATGATGAACATAATACTAATCTGGCACCAGACCCTGTCTCTTAGGTGCGGTCGCTCTCCAACTGCAGTGTGTTATTCCAAAACGAAAAAGATCAAAAAGAAATCACGTTAAGCCCATGATCTGCCACGACTCTTTCTCTGGGTGGTGGTGCGGCAGAATAAAAGCCCCGTGCAGGATCCTTTCCCTCTCAAGTTACCATATCAGCTCCAGAAGCCACAAATAATCCTACCTAAGCATTATTGAGAATTTCAACTAATAAATAATAATTAGGAGGTTAAATATGAAAAGAATGACGAGGACCTTGTTTTGAAAGAAGTTAGACGTCAGTTTAATGTGGATTACAAAAAGGCTTTTTCAAAACCTCTGCGACTGCAATCGTGAAAGAAAAAAAGGCAGACTCGGGGAAAGTCTTTGTCTCATTGCGTCTTGCAACACACAGTAGGGATGGGATTAAGGAACTTCCCATAAAAATACTTCACATTCTCATGCACAAAGGATAACCCCACTCACTCTCGCTCACTCTCACTCTCGCTCTTCTTCTTTTTCTTTATACACACACTTACACACTTTTCCACTGTTTCAGAAAACCCTGGTTGCCTGGTGAATTCTGAGTTTGGCCCAACTTTGAGTGTGTTTATATTTTAAAAAGCAGAAAAGCCAAAGAGTTTCCTTTTTGTTAATGAGTTTAAGGTTAGGATTAAGGTTTTGGGCTTAGGTTTAAACCACAGTTATCATTATGTCAATTGGAAGCCCCCATAAACATATTCTTCATACTTTGTTGTTTGTGTGTGTGTGTGTGTGTGTGTGTGTGTGTGTGTGTGTGTGTGTGTGTGTGTGTTACCCCAGGCCCAGCTGCCTGCACACCACCTCGGCGTCGTTGTCGTCCCACTGGTCGTCGCAGACCGTCCCCCACTGCCCTGCGTGAAACACTTCCACTCGGCCTTCGAATGCAGAGGCTCCTCCGGAGAGTCTCACTGGGACGAAGGCTTCGGCTACACACACACACACACACACACACACACACACACACACACACACATTAGCACTGTCTGATCGTGAGAGCTCTCACGGCTGTATGATAGTCGGAATGCTGTGTGTACCTTCCAGCAGAGTGCAGGTGACGGCAGCGGCCTGCCGGTTTGCGCACTCGCCTCCATTCCAAACGGACCGGGGACACTCCAGCAGGTCGGCTTCGTCCCCGCTGCACCCGACCGTCCTCCAGTGCACCACAGCCAGAGGCAGCCTCGACAGCGAGCTCACCCTCGCCCGACCATTGTACCTTATAGGGAGGTCAGCGAAGACAGGGAGGACTACGCTCAGATAACGTTCACTTTACCGAAAAGTATCCTCAGGGGCATAAAGTGTGCTTGGAATGAGAATATACATCTGGAGAAAGGCTCCAAAAGTTGGCTTAGATCCTTGGGAGAAGTCTACAGACTTGATGTTCAGGGATCTAGTACTTTTACTCTTGGTCTTAAACCATTTTAGTTTCGGCCGGGATCCACTACCTTTACTATTGATCTCAAACTGTTTTAGCTTTTGGCAGGGATCCACTACTTTTGCTCTTGATCCCAACCCATTTTAGCTTTGGCAGGGATCCACTACCTTTATTCTTGATCTCAAACCATTTTAGTTTTGGCAGGGATCCACTACCTTTACTCTTGATCTCAAACCATTTTAGTTTTGGCAGGGATCCACTACTCTTGCTCTTGATCCCAACCCATTTTAGTTTTGGCAGGGATCGACTACCTTTATTCTTGATCTCAAACCATTTTAGTTTTGGCAGGGATCCACTTTCTTTACTTTTGATCCCAAACATTTTAGTTTAGGCAGGGATCCCCAACCTTTAGTCTAGATCCCAAACCTTTTTAGTTTTGGCAGAGATCCACTCCCTTTACTCTTGATCCCAAACCATTTTAGTTTAGACAGGGATCCAATTCCTTTACTCTTGATCCCAAACTGTCTTAGTTTAGACAGGGATCCACTTATTTTACTTTTGATCCCAAACCATTTTAGTTTTGGCAGGGATCCACTACTTTTGCTCTTGATCTTAAACCATTTTAGTTTTGGCAGGGATCCACTACTCTTTCTCTTGATCCCAACCCATTTTAGTTTTGGCAGGGATCCACTACTTTTGCTCTTGATCCCAACCCATTTTAGTTTTGGCAGGGATCCACTACCTTTATTCTTGATCTCAAACCATTTCAGTTTTGGCAGAGATCCACTTTCTTTATTCTTGATCCCAAATATTTTAGTTTTGGCAGGGATCCACAACCTTTAGTCTAGATCCCAAACCTTTTTAGTTTTGGCAGAGATCCACTCCCTTTACTCTTGATCCCAAACCATTTTAGTTTTGGCAGGGATCCAATTCCTTTACTCTTGATCCCAAACCATTTTAGTTTTGGCAGGGATCCACTACTTTTGCTCTTGATCCCAACCCATTTTAGTTTTGGCAGGGATCCAATTCCTTTACTCTTGATCCCAAACCATTTTAGTTTTGGCAGGGATCCACTACTTTTGCTCTTGATCCCAACCCATTTTAGTTTTGGCAGAGATCCACTTTCTTTACTCTTGATCCCAAACATTTTAGTTTTGGCAGGGATCCACAACCTTTAGTCTAGATCCCAACCCATTTTAGTTTTGGCAGGGATCCACTACCTTTACTCTAGATCCCAAACCTTTTTGTTTTGGCAGAGATCCACTACCTTTACTTTTGATCCTAAACCATTTTAGTTTAGACAGGGATCCAGTTCCTTTACTCTTGATCCCAAACCATCTTAGTTTAGACAGGGATCCACTGCCTTTATTATTATTTTTATCTCAAACCATTTTAGTTTTGGCAGAGATCCACTTTCTTTACTTTTGATCCCAAACCATTTTAGTTTTGGCAGGGATCCACTGCCTTTATTATTTTTTTTATCTCAAACCATTTTAGTTTTGGCAGGGATCCACTACTTTTACTCTTGATCTAAACCATTCTAGTTTTGGCAGGGATCAACTTCCTTTACTCTTGATCCCAAACCATTTTAGTTTTTGCCAGGATCCACTACCTTTATTTTTTAATCCCAAACCATTTTAGTTTTGGCAGGGATCCATTACCTTCACTCTTGATCTAAACTGTTTTAGCTTAGACAGGGATCCACATTCTTTACTCTTGATCCCAAACCGTTTTAGTTTTGGCAGGGATCCACTACCTTTACTCTTGATCTAAACTGTTTTAGTTTTGGCAAGGATCCACTACCTTTACTCTTCATACCTAACTGTTTCAGTTTTGGCAGGGACATTTCTGAAAGATCCACCCTGGAAGCTCTATGGTTTCTATGTCGTAGGTTAATATTTTGGAATCAAACCTAAACCATATGGTGTTTATTTATGAAGACACACAATTATTACACACTTGGCCAAGTCGAGTCTAGAGGTGAATTATCTCATGGCTCACGGCCTCGCGTTAAACCAAGGTCTGACCGAGAGAGCTGCCATTTACTGATTCCCATTCATATTTAATGAGGCTAATAGAGCGGAAAAACAGCATTCATTATTGACAAAGGACAAATGATTTGCTGAGGTCACTGTGTGTGTGTGTGTGTGTGTGTGTGTGTGTGTGTGTGTGTGTGTGTGTGTGTGTGTACGTGTGTGTACGTGTGTACCCTTGCCCAAGCTGCCGACACACCACGGCAGCGTCCCGGTCGTCCCACTCGTTGCTGCATATCGTCCCCCACACTCCGTTCAGGTAGATCTCCACAGTCCCATCCAACTTGGACCTGCCGCCCTGGAGACGCACTGAGCCTACACACACACACACACACACACACACACACACACAATGTAACAAACTGTCACTAAGCTTATCCTCAGCTGTAACAGGATTATGAGGAAGAAACACAGCAGGTTTACTAAGGACAGGCCGTGTGCTGTGGGGCGCCGTCACTATTTAACCCCATGGTTTTGCCCCAAACGTTGCCCCCCTGTCAATCGTGGCGTAGCTGCCAGTGTTAGCACTTGTGATGACATTTATTCCACTGAAATAGAGCAACACAAGCGACCACACGCAGATTAGAGTGGAGGCTGTGGAGCGATGATGACCTTCGGCGTACAGATGGGAGATAAAAGCAAACACTCAGGCTGTGTGTGTGTGTGTGTGTGTGTGTGTTCATTCGTTCCTCTCGCCCCTGTTAGCACCCCGTTATGGTGAGAACACGAGTGAGACATTTTAACTACAGGCATCCCCATAAAAAAACGTTAACCCCGTCACCTGATCCCGAGCCATTGTGTAATGTGTTTTATCACACACACATTGTTAACAATGAAATCGTGTTCTCACTTTGCTGATCATTTATTAGCTCTTTAATGTGTGCAGTACAGACAAAAGTATGGTGACAAGTGCAGTTTTTATCTTAATTGTAGTCTTTGTATGTCGACTCTGCCTTTTATTGGGTTTTTTTTGTTTGTTTTTTTAGTTTTGGCACAGATCCACTACTCTTACTTTTGATCCCAAACTGTTTGTTTTGGCAGGTATCTACTACTTTTACTCTTGATCCCAAACCTTTTTTTGTTTTTAGGGATCCACTACTTTTACTCTTGATGCCAAACTGTTTTTGTTTTTAGGGATCCACTACTCTCACTTTTGATCCCAAACTGTTTTACTTCTGGCAGGGATCCACTGCTTTTACTCTTGATCCCAAAGTGTTTTAGTTTTTAGACATCCAGCTACTCTTGATCCTAAACAGTTTTAGGTTTGGTAGGGATCCAGGTACTTTTGATCCCAAAGAAGGACAAGGATCCACTACTTTTTCTTTTGACCACAGCCCATGTGAGTTTTGGCAGGGATCCATTACATTAACTTTTGATCCCAAAGTATTTTGACAGGGATCCAGGTACTTTTATTTTTGATCGCAAACAGTTTTAGTTTTGGCAGGGATCCACTACTTTTACTTTTTATCCCAAACAGTTCTATTTTTGCAAGGGATCCACTATTTTTACTCATGATCTCAACCTGTTTTAGTTTTGGCAGAGATCCACTTTGACTTTTACATTTGATCCCAAACTGTTTAAATTTTTAGGGATTCAGGTCCTTTTGACTCCAAAAACATATTAGTTTTGGCATGGATCCACTACTCTTATATTTGATTGCAACCCATTTAAGTTTTGCCAGGGATCCAGGTACTCAATGCCAAACTGTTTTAGCTTTAACATGGATCCAGGTACTTTTACACTTGATTTCAAACCATTTTAGTTTTGGCAGGATTTCTAATACTTTTACTCTTGATCCCAAACTGTTTTAGTTTTCGTCGGGATCCAGGTATTGTTGATAGATATACTATCTGGTGCTACTTGCAAGGAATAATTAGGGCATAACCCCACTTATTCTATATTCCATTAATGTGATGGTTTATTTGTGAGCATTACAGAAAGTTTAAAAAAAAAACTGCCTTTATATGTAAGTGTAACGAAGACATAGGTTTTGCTGCAGATGTGGATAAATCGGAAATGTGACTATTCCCATGAAGCCTTTTATAGTGCTGGGTCGTGGTGTGTGTGTGTGTGTGTGTGTGTGTGAGAGAGAGAGAGAGAGAGAGCGCGAGAGAGCGAGAGTAAAATTTATATGCAAGTCTGGCCTTGGATGTACATTGTACGATGATATTAGTTGCAGCTGCAGGATTAAATGAGATGGTTTACATTGATGCTTTTTTCCCATACGTTGCCGAATTACGTCAGTGACCTAACAGTTAGAGACGGTAATTGCAATCGGGCAGGTCCATTAGGAGCTCGTCGTTCTGTTCAAGAAAGCCAATCTTATCTAGTTACATAGAATAGGTGTCCCTCTAAGGATATACAGACGATGACATGGAAAAAGTCCACTGAATGGACTCAGGCTCAGGTGGGTTGAGGGCAGCACTCTTGAGAGTCTGTGTTCAGCAGCATATAGAGAAAACGGATCATAACAGCATCCTACTATAGACTGTACAAAAACCAAGGTTATGGAACGCGAAGTAGGTCATAAACTACGGCTTCAGCCGACATCGGTACAACTCTCAGCGCTTGTAGGAGCCACGCTATTGTACATACTGTCAACAAAAAGGCTATGAATGTTACTATAACTCTTCCTGACTGGGTAGGTGTTACCGAGTGTGGAGCGCCATAGAGGCCAGGGTTTCCCTCTAAGGATACACAGACGATGACATGTGGAAAACGTTTACTGAATTGAATCAGGCTTGAGGTTGAGGGCAGCACTCTTGAGAGTCTGTGTTCAGCAGCATATAGAGAACATGGATCATCACAGCATCCTACTTTAGACTGTACGAAAACCAAGCTTATGGAACGCGAAGTAGGTCATAAACTACGGCTTCAGCAGACATCGGTACAACTACAGGAGCTTGTAGGAGCGATGCTATTGTACACACTATGAACAAAAAGTCCATGAAAGTTCCTATTACTCTTCCTGATTGAGTAGGTGTTACAGACTGTGGAGCGCCATAGAGGCCAGGGTTTTCCTCTAAGGATATATAGATGATGAAAGAATCAGACTCAAAGGGCTTCAGGACGACGCTCTTAAGAGTCCTCGTCCAGCCGAATATAGGGCACACAGGTAATAACAGGTCCTACTTTAGACTATACAAAAGCCAAGGTTATGGAACGCGAATTAGGTCATAAACTAGTGTACCTCTTCAGCTGACGTCGGTACAGCTATCAGTGCTTGTAGGAACTACGCTGTTGTACACACTATGTACAAAAAGGCTATGAACGGTACTGCTATTACTCATCCTGATAGGGTAGGTGTTACAGAGTATGGAGCGCCATAGAGGCCAAGGTTTTCCTCCAAGGGTCTATAGCCTTATGCAAAAGTCTCGACTTGTTAAGTGTGACAGTCTGAGGAGCTGTAATATATTTTAAAGTATGAAAATGCGATGTGTGCAAAAGTTCTGGCACCCTTTCAGCCGATCTACTAGGATTTCTGAACCAAAAATGTTGAGACGCTGACCTCACCGTTAATCTCAGTGCTGTACAAAAGAGGTTGGCAGTCCATCCGGGTGAGTTACACAGCTGGTGTGTGTGTGTGTGTGTGTGTGAGCGGTGGGGGTTTGACGCGCCTCTGTGGTGAAAGCTGCGCACTAGCGTCTCTGCATACCTTCCCTGCAGGCTGCGATGTGTTTGGGCGATCGCTTGTCTGGTCTTGTCGTGCTGCCTTTGCTTGACCCGACCTGCCGTGTGCCTCAGCAAATATACAGAACATATGACAAAGCCCACGTGAGTTGTAGCCTCAGCTTCCTGTTCTTAGCTGACAGGAGAGGCACCCGCTGTAATCTTCCGCTGCTGTAGCCCATCTGCTTCAAGGTTGTTTATTCAGAGATGCCTTTCTGCATACCTCAGTGGTATTTGAGTTACTGGCACCTTTATCGGCACATTCTCTGTCAACCCTAGAGACGGCGCTGTGTGTGAAAATCCCAGTAGATCAGCAGTTTCTGAAATCCTCAGACCTGGCCCCAACAACCATGCCAGATTCCAGGTCACATCAATCACCTTTCTTCCCCATTCTGATGCTCGGTTTGATCGTGTCTAAATGCCCTAATGCACCGATGTGCTGCCGTGTGATTGGCTGATTAGATATTTGCGTTAATAATCAGTTGAACAGGTGTACCCAAGTGGCCGGTGTGTGTGTATAGTCAGCATTGCTCATTACTTAAATATTAGTTCTATATTTGTCATATTGAATCATATAGATTATATTTTTTAGTATTAAAAATATTCATATTTATTATTGTTATATATTTTTGGGGAGTTTTTTGGTTGTAATATTCTACGCATTTGCTGTAACGTAGCATTGTTTTTAAACTATGTGTGTTATTTATTAACTTAAAATTATATTAACCATAATAGCTACTTATTTAACTTATGTGTTGTTATATTTGTACTAGTTTCAATATTTGTTTTTATATTATTTCAGCAATATACCTTTTAGTTTTAGAAATATTTATTCATTTTATTATTTTAATATATTTTTTATATTATTTCACTGCTGCCCATTTTATTATTTTAATTTTAATCAAGTAATATTTTATTTAATTATCATGATGTTGTATTTGTATTATGTATTATGATTAGATTATATTATGTACTAACTGTAATAACTAAAATAAATAAGATATTTCCCTATATGTTGTCATATTTGTACTAGTTTTATTGTTTATTTTTATATTATTTCAGCAATACTAGCCAGACTTCAGACGTCAGAACAAACGGTTCCGTGTTGGGCTGCACTTTTCTCATCCACATGTTGCGATTTACTAAATAAAAGGGATGCATTTGGTCTGTTAAACTTTTTAAGCATTTTGGTTTTTAAAAAATATTATATTATTTTAGTATATATTAAATATTTTGTTTCAATATTGGTTTAATGTTATTTTGCCACTGCTAATTTTATTTTAATTTTAGTCAAATATTGAGGTATTTTATTACCATAATGCAGTATTGTTGTTAAACCGTTTATATTATTTATTATGATTATTTTATATTATTTTATTAGTAGTAACTAGTTCAGGTTATATGCTGTCATATTTGTACTAGTTTTAAAATTTCTTTTACATTTTAGTTTTAGAAATAAAATAAGTTAATATTTAATATCAATTCTAAAATGATTACAGCACTTATACTAAAGCAATAATACTAAATGGTATTTTATTATATTATAAAACTAGATTTATTTAATGATAGCTTGTTGTTTAGTATTCGAAAAATATCTTATTTTAGGATTATTTTAATATTATTTACTACAATTAAATATGGATTCCTTTATTTTTATATCTAGGTTTGTACTAATAATAATTTAAAATTAAAAACCGTAAAACCGTAAAAAAATACTCTTATTGATTAATATATAATCAAATAAAGGTATGGTTTATATTAAAATAATGAATTAATAAGTATTACACGTAGTGCTGAAAGAACATTAATAACAGCTATTATTGTTAATAATAAAAACACCCTGTATTGGAAATAAGGAACGGCTGCAGGTACCAGCCGGAGCTGTGGGGTGTAAGCGGTGCCCGTGCCCCCGGGAGACGGTCCGTACCTTGTTTGCAGTCGCAGTAGCCCCAGTCGATGCGTCCGCGGGCGTTCCTGAAGAAGCACCAGGGCCGGATCCTGGCGTCCGGGTTCCTGCAGAAGTTGTGCTCCCCGAGCCCTTTGCCGGGGTAGCGTGCGGTCACGCCGCTCGCCTCGCTCCAGTTCATGCAGCGCGCGCCCGACTCCGTCACGTCCACCGAGCCGCGGTACGAGACGCCCCTCCCTCGGCTCTGGGCGCAGTCGCTAAACGGGTGGAGGGAGGACGGAGCCGTGGCGAAGCCGCGAAAGTGGGTGATCAGGGTCAGGACGAAGAGCGCTCGCGCCTCCATCACCGTCTGCGTGACCAGAGCGGGCTCAGCATTTGGGGGGGTCGGGTTGGGGAATGAAGATGGATCAAAGTTTGAAGCCCTGATTGTGATGATGATGATGATAAAGAAGATGCCAGGCTGCTATAAATCTACAGGATTTATTGGAGGGCGAAGTCCATGCGCACCGACCTGCTCCGGTTCTTCGTTTCTACTCCAACACCGTGTTCAGACCTCTAAACGGTTCCTGTTGGCTGCCTACCACTTGAAGAGTCCCTTCAAAGGTTCCTTCAGGAACCCTGCGAACCTTTAACGCCCCCCGGTGTCTGTCGGTGAAGCAGCAGGTCCCAAATCTAGATAGTGCCATGAACGCTCCTGGTCTGTATCATTTCCAAACAAAGGTGTTGGTCCTGAGTCCATAAAGATGTTGCAGAAGAACCTTTCTGAGAGCCTGGGCAGCCTGAACAGTTGGAAGTCCAAAACAAAACACGTAGCCTAAGCAGCATGGACCTGACTGCCTGTCTTCAGTATGCCAGATATATCAACGCGCTCTCTCCCTCAGCTGAAGAAAGAGTGGCTGGTGTGTGTGTGTGTGTGTGTGTGTGAGAGAGAGAGAGAGTGAGAGAGAGCTGGAGAGAGTGAGAGAGCACGTGTGAGAGTGCAATGCCTCCCTCTAGCGTAAGAACGGAGAGCTCCACGATGCAGCCGGCTTTAGATCAACACTTTATTAGGAATGCCATACAAATAGTGGGCGGGGCCTCAGTGTGGTAGCCCACCTGCTTAAAGGTTGGGCGTGTACAAGCTGCTCTGGCACGTTGCTGTTGTTTTATGTCCGTTAATTCGGTTTATTCACTCGTTTACGTTTGCAGTCCCGCATTTCGTAGCGCCTCGCTGTACTGACGCCGCTGAATCGACTCAGACTCATTGAATCAGAATCGGAATCGACACTGCGTATTCGAGCCGCGCTACGACAACAGAGGGCGCGCGCTCCAGGAGAGTACAGTGTTGGGATTGAATTGGTTCCTTTTTTATTTTTATTTTTAAAAAGGCGTTTTATAAACAAAATATAAAAATACACAAGATGAACAGCCAACTGCAGGAAATTAGGGAGCGGCAGAAGCTACGGAGGCAGCTTCTAGCACAGCAGGTAACGTTTTACCCCCTTTTGGTAACCCGTTAGCCTGTTAGCTCTAGCATAGTGTCTCTAAATTGCTGAACGATACGTATTTAATACAGTATTAGAGGTTCAAACTAGCATTTGACACGTACAGTCCGTTACTGAATGCTCACAGTTACACAATACTGCTCGCAGGTGTGCGTTTTCGCCGTTTCTGCCCTCGTTCACGGTGTTCCGTACACTGTATAACTCTGTGCGGGATCGTCACTGTGACGACAGGGGACGTAAGCGAGCAGGCTAATGTGCTCAAATGAGGTCTTTCCTGCGTTCCGTGATCTATGTGGTGCAATTTTTAACTTGCACATGTAATAAAGATCATCATTAGCAGCATGGGTGTCTGTATGAAATGCAGTACAGTAATCCGTACATCTTTATTCAAACTCCGTGTGTGTGTGTGTGTGTGTGTGTGTGTTGCGGTTCCAGCTTGGTGCTGAGAGCGCGGACACCATCGGAGCCGTTTTGAACAGCAAACAGGAGCAGAAGGAGATCGAAGAGACCAGGGAGACCTGCAGGTGTGTGCCCCCATAAATCAGGCACCTGTCTGTTACCGTAGCAACCAGTGTAGACACGCCCCCTGATAGGGACTACCTTAGGATTCGCAGTGTGGACTCTGGCTTAGCTACGTCCTGAAGGATCGCTTAGTTCAGAATTAAGATTGTGTTTTTTTTAATATAAACATTTAACCTGCAAAGTTGCGTAAATACGCTCAAGACGCTTAGTTACGTAAGATTTAACGTGCTTGGTTACGTAAACATTTACGTAAACACACAAGTAGCTAAGTTATGTCAATTTTAACATGCTTGGTTACGTAAACATTTAAACAACACTCAAGATGCTTAGTTATGTGAAAACACGCAAGATGATTAGTTATATTACGTAACAGTTGCGTAAACATATTTAATACTCTTGTTTACGTAAACAAACGTTATAATGTAACATGCTACATTGTAACACGCTTGGTTACGTAACACACTTAAGGTGCTTATTTACGTAAACATTTAACATGCTTTTTTTATATAAACATTGTTAACCTGCTTGGTTACGTAAACACTGCAACGTTTGGTTACGGAAACACACTTAAGATGCTTAGATACGTAAACATTTGACATGCTTGGTTACGTAAACATTGTAACTTGCTTGTTTATGTAAACTTATTTGACACCCTTGTTTACGGGAACATTGTAACGTTTGTTTACGTAAACGCAATAAAGGCGCTTAGTTACATGACATAGTTACGTAAACATGTTCCATACGTAACGTGCTATGTTACTCCAACATCTTTACCATGTTTAGTTACATAAACACGGTTCATTAAGAGTGTGCTTTGTTGCGTAAATACGTTGCTTTAAGAGTGTGCTCGTCGACAAATGTCCGTAGCGTTACATGTAAACACGCTTAGTTACTTCGTTACTGAAATAACTAGCTGAAGTAGCTGAAATGTGCATAGTTACGTAAACACGGTTTTTGTTCTGTGACACTTTGCAGTCCCGGTTAATGATGTGCACTTAGCTACGTGATAAGGGTTCCGCAACGTTACGTGAACATTTTTACGTAAGAGCGAACTTATTTAAATGCTCGGTTAAGTTCAACAACGAGATTAAGTGCATCAAATAAGGTCCTCGGTTACGAACACGTCCCCGGTAACCGACGCGTGGCTGGTTACCGGATATCGTACGTGTTCTTTTTCACGTAAGTGCTTTGGGTTAAGCAGGTCCGTGTGTTGTTTTGTTCAAACTGTCGCGGCGAATCGTCTGGGCGGAGTCTGATGCGCGTCGCCGTGGCGACCTGTAGTAATCGGGGTGCGACTGTTCCCCTCAGAGCGTCGTTCGACACGGCCGCCCCCAGCTCCAAACGGAGGTGCCAGAACGAGGGCGAGGAGGGCGACGAGGATCTGGAGGAGCACAGGGTAAGTGGCGCCGATATCAGAGTCGCGGTTTGTAAATCCCGTCGCCGCCGGTGACCGATCCGCTGTCTGTTTTTCAGGAAGAGGCGGAGCCACAGCAGCCGGAGGAGAGTGGGCCTTTTGAAGAGATCTATAAGGACTCGAGCACGTTCCTGAAGGTAGCCCTGAGCATGGACTTGTATGCTTCGGCTGGTTGCCGAGATACGTCGACGCGTCCGCCATATTGGTCCAGGCAAGAGCGGCTCATAAGCGAATACAAATGAATGGAGGAGCTGTGTGTTTTCTGGTTGAATTGCCCTGCAATTATTTCAAATTAATAATACAGTATATAAAATGGTGCATACTATATTAGACAACTCTTATATGACTATGTACTATTGCTACATATTATTATTATTTTTATTACTATATGATATTATTATTGATTAGCAGATTCAGGCATGCAATCTATGGAGAATTACGAAAAGTTGCCTGGACCAATATGGCGACGCACGATCCGGCGCCCAGTACCTTATTAGCTGTGAGAATCTGAGCCGGTCCTTACGTGATTTTCCGTCGGTCAGGGCACGCAGAGTCTGAACCCTCACAACGACTACTGCCAGCATTTCGTGGACACGGGCCACCGGCCGCAGAACTTCATCAGAGACGTGGGTGAGTGTCTGCGCGGGCCAATGGGAGTGCGCCCCCCCGTCGTGACAGCCTAATATAATATCGCATTTAAACTCTCTGTCTCAGGCCTGGCCGACCGTTTCGAGGAGTACCCCAAACTGCGAGAGCTCATCCGTCTGAAGGACGAGCTCATCTCCACCACCAACACGCCCCCCATGTGAGAGCGCCGCCCTTTTCGCGAACACGTCAAATGACCTTGCGTGGATAACAGTGCCTGACGCTCGGTGCTCCCTCAGGTACCTGCAGGCGGATCTGGATACGTTCGATCTGAGGGACCTGAAGTGCAAGTTTGACGTCATCCTGCTGGAGCCGCCCTTAGAGGAGTACTACCGGGAGTCGGGCATCATCGCCAGCGAGCGCTTCTGGACCTGGGACGACGTGAGTGTGTCGGTCGCGTACGACAGAGGGCTTTTGATTCGATCCCGTCTGATTTTATGAGCCTGGCTCTCGTTCTGTCCGTCACTGTAGATCATGAAGCTGGAGATAGACGAGATCTCAGCCCTGCGTTCCTTCGTCTTTCTCTGGTGCGGCTCCGGAGAGGGACTCGACCTCGGCAGGATGGTACGTCCGTTTACTAATGACCCTTTGTCGACCTAAGCGTCAGGCTAGCGTAACGCGCGTCGGTACTTGTCCCCCACCCAGTGCCTGAGGAAGTGGGGGTTCAGGAGGTGCGAGGACATCTGCTGGATCAAGACGAACAAGGACAACCCGGGCAAGACCAAGACGCTGGACCCGAAGGCGGTGTTTCAGCGGACGAAGGTAAGCGGGGGGAAACCCCGTCGCCGCTCGAGCCGTGTCTGACCCTTTTGGCATACCATAACGAGGCAGTGTCTGTGTGTGCGTGTGGTCGTCAGGAGCACTGCCTGATGGGGATCAAGGGCACGGTGCGGCGCAGCACGGACGGCGACTTCATCCACGCCAACGTGGACATCGACCTGATCATCACCGAGGAGCCGGAGATGGGCAACATCGAGAAACCGGTGGAGATCTTCCACATCATCGAGCACTTCTGCCTCGGGCTGCGGCGGCTGCACCTGTTTGGCCGCGACAGCACCATCCGACCAGGTTCGTCTCTCTCTCACACACACACACACACACACACACACACACACACACACACAGCATCTAACACACGTGCCATTTCTGTTATTATGGGAGGCCAAATGTTCAAAACTGATCCACCACTCGTTTAAAGTTAGAGCTCCGCCCTCTTTTCAAAGCGGAATTCGGTGGGTCGCCCTGATTGACCACTCCTTTTTTTACCTACCCCCGCCCCCCCAGGCTGGCTGACCGTCGGACCCACGCTGACCAACAGCAACTTCAACGCCGAGGCCTACGCCGCCCATTTCTCCACCTCCCACCTGTCGGGCTGCACCGAGGACATCGAGCGGCTCCGCCCCAAGTCGCCGCCGCCCAAGCCGGACGGGGGCAGGGGGGTGCCCCGAGGCGGGCGGGGAGGCGCCGCCGGCGGACGGGGCGAGCGAGGCCGAGACAGAAACCGGCCCAACTTCCGCGGGGAGCGTGGCGGGTTCAGGGGGCGCGGCGCTCCTCATCGGGGCTTCCCTCCTCGATAAAGCGAGGGGTGTTTTTGGGTGTTTTTGCTGTCTTTTTGTAAGCGCATTTATGTTTGAAATGGTGTGCACTGACTGACTGATTTGTTTTCTTAATAAAACGACAAACCTTTACGTTGGATTCGCCCGTCTTTCTTTATTCCTCGCAAAATCACGTTCTTTATAGTCCAGGGGTGCGAGAAGTCTCAAGTCTTAAGGCTGGAATCCTGATTGATTATAATTTCTGAGAGAGTATGGACGATGTGGCTAGGTTTCACTGGAACTGATACTGATTTTATTGTCTAAGCCTGACGATACATAAAGGTTTGAAAAAGTCTCTCTTCGGTTCCTCTCTGTCCTCTCCCTGTTCAGTCCCTCTCGCTGTCTTGCTGTCCCTCGTGGAGATCTGCTGTCCTCCTATCTGTGTCTGCATCTGTTCCTTTCTCTCTCTGTTGAAACGATCCGTCCCTCGATAAAGGACAGGAAGAACATGAGATCCGGTTCAGGACCGGCAGCGTGAGCATGAATCATTGACGTACGCCGGACGCTAATTGGCTCTGAATTAGTTATGGACGGGGGGAGGCATCGGACGGAGCTGCCGCTGCTAGGACTGAGATTTATGTGACGTCTGCACGTGCTGTACAGCCCAAAAACACGCCCATCGGTGTGTGTTGTGCCCTTTAGAGGAATCTGTTCCGTTCAGGATTATGGGGGTTAATAAGTTATCCCACGGATGCTCACAGATGGGTGTCGGGCCGTAACCGTGTAGCCACCTGTAGGGTAATACAAGCTACCCGATGTATAGCGATGGAGTCTTGGAGTCAACAGTGTCCCGTTATCGGAGAGGTCGTGGGATTAATGTGTCACCTGACCTCCCTGTATGAGCGTGCCAGACTAAAATGGAGACGGGTGTCATATGGAGCATCTCATTCTGACTCCGGTCCGCGGGGGTCGAAGCTCCGAGCTCCGGTTTCAGATCATACGCCGCGTGCCTGTGTGTGGACGGTCGGTCCCGTCTGTTACAGAGTCGTCGTCGGGAGCATGGCGAAGGGATTCCCGGACGGCGTGTACGCGCTGGCGGCCGCCGTCTTCCAAGCGGCCCAGGAAGAGACGCCCCTCGGTCACGGAGTCATACGCTACGACCCCGGGAAGATGGGCAGGAGAGACCCTGGGTCGAAGCGGGAGCAGCTGCGGGCGTATGAGCTGGCTTTCGACGCTCTGAAATGTAAGCGATCTCGCAAATTGAGAAAATCTCTGACTTTAGTGTGAAAAGTTTTAAACGTGGCATAGACGGTCATTATTGGCCAACCATTTCAGCGTTAACATTGTAAATGGTTTCTACGTTCAATACCGATATCACAAACAGCCTGTACGTTATGAACAATACTTAACTACGCTCCGAAATAAAAATTCAGGAATTCTGAGTGTTTTGTTCCTATGTTTAACATTGGAGATTTCCCTAAAGGAACGTGTTTTGTCCACGATGGCTTCCCACTTGACATTACAACGGTATGCAACAGAACAGAATTTCCCTACAGAAAATTGAATACCTTTTGTCCACGATGGCTTCCCACATCCCATTACAATGCTGCGGATGACTAAACCTATGGCTTTTGTTCACGATGGCTTCCCAGATTGCGTCACAGCGCTGGAAACGGGTGCCAAATTGCATCAGTGGACATCATGTTGATGGCCTCCCAGAAAATGGCTTCTACAGAGCAGTGTAGTAGTAGTTGTCCATTAAATGTAATAATGTTGTCCACGATGGCTTCCCATGTTACATTACAATTTTGCACATATGAGATATTTCATTTACCTGAAGATTAACCTGTCTCTTGTTCCCGATGGCTTCCCAGATGATGTTACAGTGCTGTCAATTGGTACCAAATTGTGTTAACGAGCGACACGTTAATGTCGTCCGTGATGGCTTCCCACGTTACATTACAATGTTGCACAGTGAAGTCAAATTTCTCTAAAGATCATACCCGTATGTTTTGCCCACTGTGGCTTCCCAGATTGTTACGGTGCTGGAAATTGGTGCCAAATCGCATTACCGGACACTGTATTATTGTTGTCCGTGATGGCTTCCCACGTTGCAGTACAGCATCCCACAGAAAGGCTACCTATGTGTTTTGTCCACAATGGGTTTGCTGATTAGGTTACATTTGCTGGAAATCGGTGCCCCCCCCCCAAATTGCATTAATGGACGCTGGATTTTTGGATGTCCACAATGGCTTCCTCCCACGTTCACATTTCGGTGGTCCCTGCGTCACTAAAGACTAAAGCTGTTGTGTTGTCCAGGATGGCTTCCCAGATTGTTTACAGGGAAGTAAACTGGTGCCAACTGCATTCATTTGGCAATGTTTTATTGTTTGTCCATGATGGCTTTCCACGTTACATTATGTTTAAATATAAACGATTAAACCTTCATCTTTGTCCGTACTGGCTTCCCAATTACGATACCCCCCGCTTTGGAAATGGGTGCCAACTGAGTTTTCCATGGATGAACGTATCATGTCATCGTGATGTTGCAACAATGCTGACGTCATAAGATTAAACTATATCTGTTGTCCACTCATGGCTTCCCAGATTGTTACAAGTGCTGGAATTTGCCTTAATGGATAATACACTGGCCGGCCCAAAAGAAAGGTCACCAGCTGGGTTTGACTAAGCAAATAGCTAGACAGTTAAAGAGGCCGGCTTCCCAGATTGTCACAATGCTTTTTATGTGGCGTTGCAGTCCAGGAGCTGCTGGAGGACGTTCTGATCGACAGCTGCTTTCATGGCTCTCAGCAAACGGTGGGTTTCTGTTAACGAGCACACGCAGACGAGCTCTGGTTTGTGAAGGTACAAATGATTAAAGTAGATTCCCCCCCTTTAGTCCGACGACCTGATGGGCCTCGCGCTGGTCATGCTGTACGATGTGCAGCAGAGGAAGTTTCAGCCCAGGGAGCCGAACAGGGAGGATCCCATCGTGGAGGAAGTCAGGGAGGTGGAGGGAAGCCTGCTCAGGTTCACCTGACACTAATTCAATCTTCGACTAATCACATCTCAGCATCTCGGACTCGAACTCTTGTGGTATCGTACTCGTACCTCAGGTTCCGGACCAAGCTGGCGGCGGCTCTGGCTCGCCACAGGATCAAGCAGAACCTGGCGTCCGTGGACGACGTCCTGCCGGAGCCGGTGCGGGCGAAGCACCGGAGGAAACCCCGACTGCCACTCTGCGCCTGGGTCAACACCCTGAAGGGCGGCGCGGACGAAGCGTGCGCGACGCTCAGGAGAGCGGGCCTCATCGCCGCAGAAACGCATGCCGCCTCGGACGGGAGCGCGTTCCGTAAGGACGCCCACGGTCCCGACGTCCTGCTGTTCCCGCAGACGGCCCGAGAACGACTGGAGCAGACCGGGCTGCTGAGCAGCCACACACTCGTCGTACAGGTCTCTCACACACACACACACACACACTCATATAAACGTACCCGGCGCGTACAAACACGTACACAGCAACTCCGCCATTGTGTCTTGCAGGAGAGGTCGCGTTGTATAGCGCCGTGCGCTCTGCGGCCCCTGCTGGTTCCAGACTTTGACGTTTTACTGGCCGGCTCGTTCTCGGCCCTCACCGCGGCTCACGTAGCCGTCCAGGCTTCGGCGCGTTCCTGCGGCGTCGTTGTCTGCGGAGTCTTGCCCGACCCCGGCCACAGGGAGGAGCTACAGTCGACGTTCTCGAGCGTCGGCTGCACCAGTGAGTCGATAGGAAGTCGGTACACGTAGCCGAGTCTGTGTTTAGGATTTTATCCTTGTGTTTAGGGTTGAATAATAATAATAATAATAATAATAAGGTCTATTTATGTAGCACTTTTTCAAACAATGTCTTACAAAGTGCTTTACATGAGCAGAATTAAAAACAGTCAAATACACAAAAGAACAGTAGAATGATACAAAATAGTTAAAAACAAAATAATCTATTAAAGAAGAGTAACCAACCCAAGCATGTGTGTCTTAGCCCTCCTCTTAATTATGCTAAGGTCGTTCAGCACCCTCAGGTCATCAGGAAGAGAGTTCCAAAGGTTTAATAAGAAAAGGCCGCCTTTCCACTCTTTTGCCAGGTGGTCGGTCCGACCAGCGTGTTCCTGGTAGCTGATCTGAGGGCCCTCGGTGGAACATCCCTAACAATCATGTCACTGAGGTACTGGGGAGCCAAACCATGGAGGCATTTAAAAACCAGTAAAAGAATCTTAAAATCAAGTCTAAATGATACTGGTAACCAGTGTAGCTGTTTGAGGACCGGTGTGATGGGATCCCTCATGTTTTTACCACCAGTCAGCCTTTTGCTCCCTCTGTAGGTTAGAAATGGAACTCTTTGCTAGGTCGGAAAGAAGAGGATTACAATAATCCAATAAAGTTTTATCCTTATTTAGCTGCAGAAAATGATGACACATCCAGGAGTTAATGTCGTCTAGACACCTGAGCAGGGTGTTGATAGACAGACGAGGGTCAGAAGCTAAGGACCTATAGGATCGTGTGTCATCTGCATACTGATGAAAGGAAATATTATATCTGTTAATTATTCTGGCCAGTGGTAGCATGGAAAGACTAAACAGAATTGGTCCTAGAATGGAGCCTTGTGGCACTTGGATGAGGAGTTTCCGAGTGCAACTCATGGCTACTGTTCTTCTTACACAGACGTTCAGCTGCTGCCCGAAAGATTCGGGGAGCTGAACGAGGCCGACCCGCGCCTCCAGAGGGTCCGAGCGGTCCTGCTGCTGCCCCGATGTACGGCCTCGGGCCTCTGCGATCCCACGGCGCACATCATCGAGGAGGACGGAGGTACACACACGCACTTCACCTGAATTTGTTCAACCGAAAGGGTGCTGAACCCGAACCGTGTGCCCAGACAGGGGGCTGCTGTGGGACCTGTCCCAGGGCACCGTGTCCTTCAACAGACTCGACTCACTGGTCAGACAACAGATGCAGGACCTGACCCACGCACTGAGCTGTAAGGACTCCCCCCCCACACACACACACACTGCTTCTCATTGGTTCTCACCGCTGCTTATCGGTCTAATGAACTCTAGTTCCCAGGGTGCACTCTGTCGTCTACTGCACGTGCTCAGTGTACGCCGAGGAGAACGAGCAGGTGATAAAGAGGGCGCTCAGGAGCAGCGCCACGGTCAGACCCAAGGCACGCCCGTTCAGGTA
>JAJAGP010003080.1:0-85533 GCA_025084515.1 Ancistrus triradiatus
TCTATGTCCAGATGAACAGATTCAACTTCTTGGACTTATTCTTCTTACTTTTTTGTAGGATTCTTGTTTCTAGCAATGACAGAGTAGTGAGTTAATGAAGTCCACGTCTTCCAAGAATGACATCTAATGTTGAAGAACCAATGAAGACACAGAGAACATACCAAACACAGTAACTGGAGGTAGGATTGAACTGTTGTTGGTGAAGCTGTTATTGTTCTGGTGGCTCGGTCATAAGAGCAAGCTGCTAGAAACAACAGTTCCTGAGGGCATTGGTTCAAATGCCAAGTTAAGGTCCAGCAGTTCTTTGAAGATGCCCTGTAGTGGAATGGTATGTACTTCTGCCTGTGCCTAATGAAATACGTGTTAGGGTCCAGACCCTGTCCCATGACCCTGACCAGGATACATGGGGATAAAACAGGATGGTTTTCTTTTCCTTGTGCATATTTGCTGAATTTAACATATTGTGAAAAATAAACTTTGGCTTTCACTCAACTCCAAAACCATTATAGAGCAACCCCAAGGCTTAGCAGTATAATGGTGTTTTTGCTTGTTTTACATTTATGTCATTTAGCAGATGCCTTTATCTAGAGCAACTTACAATTGATTCTTACAATCCAAGCAATTGTGGGTTAAGGGCCCAACTGTGAGAGCTTGGCAGAGGTGGGATTTGAACCCTGGACCTTCTGGTCCACAGTCCAGAACTTTAACCACAGGGCTACCACAGTCCCTTGTTTTAGCTTGTTTATTTTTCCTTTTTTCTTAATGTTCTTTTTCTTTTCTACAAATATTGATGGAACTCTAAATTTCATTGAACCACGGCACTTTGTTCCACAACACCTGCCTCATCAAATATATATTCCAGTACGTTCCCTGCAGAGGTTGTTTTCGGCCCTTTTTCATTTAGAAATCAACATGATATTATAAATTGACAAGGGAAGATCAAACTATTGCGTAGGCCTCTAGGCTCCGTGCATGTTTCCACAGTCTGTTTGCATTAGACAAGACTGAAATTGAATACAATAAGATGAAAATTAAATACGATAAACAAACACATTAACTACACACACTGCCAAATCAGTCAGAGCTCTTATTATGCACACTGAAACCGCATGATATAATAAGCAATGTGTTTGCGAGAAGAGCGGAATTATCAACGGAATGAAGATCAACTGAAGAGATCCAAATCCTTTAATTATTTATCTGTTTAATTACTTTGAACCCTAAAACAGTATATTTGCGGCACTGAATGAGGGGTGAAAATGGGCTGCGTGGATTGTTTTTGGCAAGCTGCATGAGAGGGTACTGTGCAAAATGGAGGTCAAATGAGGAAACATACAAACCCAATCAAAAGAAGTTGTGATGGTATGGAAATTGCAAATAATAAAAAAATGTAGTGTTTCTTTATATTTTCTTTGACTTTTATATCATTGCAGACTGTATGAACCCAAGATATTTCATGTTTTTCTTGGTCAACTTTATTTCATTTGTTAATGGACATCCATTCCTGCACTTCATCTGCAACACACTCCAAAAAAAGTTGAGACAGGGCAATTTAGGGCTAGTAATGAGGTAAAAAACTAAATTATGATGGGATTTCAAACAGGTGATCATGATTTTGTACAAAAGCAGTGAAGGCTGTGTCTTTGAGAAGCAAAGGTGTGTAGATGATCTCCAGTTTGTCAACAAATGCATGAGAAAATGACTGAAATGTTTAAAAACAACATTAAACCATTCAAGGAATCTGAAGGAATTTCAGTCCATAAAAGGCAAGGGTGCAAGCCTAAACTGAAGAGGCATGATTTTATCCCTCAGATGGCACTGCATCAAGAACATTCATCAACAGCTCATTTAACCAAGAGATTACTTTGGCAAACCTTTGTCAAGCACAACAACATGGAGTTGCATTCATAAATGCCACTTAAAACATTACTGTGTAAAAAAATGTCCAGGAATTTTATCTTATATTTTTATCAACAAAACTGATTTTAAGGCATAAACTGTTGCAATATAGAATAAATGTTGCTTATGTTGTCTTATCGCTCACTTTACCGATGAGGTAAAACTGCCCCCCTACACAAACAAAAAATTATATTTGTTGATCTTCTAAATGAAAGGAAGTTCACACGACCTCTGCGGGAAACTGCCATAAATACATAAATCTGACATATTTCTGCAGATTTAAATGAACCATTAACAAGTCAATTAATGTCTGGGACCTCACAGTAAAACACTAATGGATCATCTGGAAAAGTGCCCACATTTCTGCACAAGCCAGCCAAGATCGGTTTCATATTTTTCCAATATGTCTTATAATTTATGCACTAATATCCTGTGGATACAAAAATACACCGATCAGTCTTAAGATTAAAGTCACTAACATGGGGAAGTGAGTAACATTGACAGTGTGATGTTCTGGGTAATGTTCTGCTGGAAAACCTATGGTGGATGTTCATGTGGATGTTATTTTGACCTAAACATTGTTGCAGTGACTAAGTACACCCCTTCATGGCAATCATAATCTGTAATGGCAGTGGCCTCTTTCAGCAGGATAATGCACCCTGCCACACTGCAAAAGAAATTCCTCCAAAATTCCCCAGATCTAAATATGATCAAGCATCTGTGGGATGCTCTGGACAAACATCTGGACAAAGTCAAATCCCTGGAGTTCTCAGAGTAGAAGTCTTTTACTGTACATATAAAAATATGGACATTCTCATAACTATTATTTATTCATTACATTTACAGCATTTAGCAGACGCCCTTATCCAGAGCGACTTACAATTGGTACAGTCTTACAATCCAAGCAATTGTGGGTTAAGGGTCTTGCTCAAGGACCCAACAGCGGCAGCAGGTGGGATTTGAACCCTGGACCTTCTGGTCCAGAGTCCAGTACCTAGTACCAGTAGCTAGACTACCACAGTCCCAATATATTGTAATATAAAATACAAGATTGACTTTTGGCCTTGATGAAAGACTTATTTATGATGGATGAAGAATTATTTATGATTTATTGATTTATTCACGATCGAATAGAGCTTATGTATTGGTCATATTTTATTTTCACTGTTTACTCATTTGGGCTGACTTTAAATGTATGTGGGTCTGACACGGTCTAAATCTTGTCTCCAAAGATACTCATAACCAGTGCTGGGATTAACATGGTACAAAGTAATGCATAACAGTAATCAAATTACTATATTCCTGCAACAAAGTAATGCAACTGTTGTCACTTTAGGTTCTTGTAATCATATTACAGTTACAAAAAAGTTACATGTTTCTGAGAAATGGGAAATATTTAGTGTGGTAGCCTAGCGGGTAAGGTACTGGACTATGGACCAGAAGGTCCAGGGTTCAAATCCCACCTCTGCCAAGCTGCCACTGTTGGGTCCTTGAGCAAGACCCTTAACCCACAACTGCTTGGATTGTAAGACTGTACCAATTGTAAGTCGCTCTGGATAAGGGCGTCTGCTAAATGCTGTAAATGTAAAAAATGTAATTTAGTATGAAAATATGAATTATTCCCAAAACATTAACAACAAACCTTCTCTACTTGCACCAAGCGATGTGAGAAATGTGACTTTTATGAGGCTTTGAAACCTTTGAACCAATTGATTTGCAACCAATTGGGCTGCAGTGTTTTGAAAAACTGTGCATGTTAGCAGCATCTGCTGCCCAGATATGTGCAACTGCCTCAGACAGACATGGAAAACCTGCATAGAAATTCATTCATTCATTTCACTTTATCTTTAATCCTGGACAGGATCACTGGAGAGGCGGTGCCTAGCTGGACCAACCCTAGACAGGGCGCCAATCCATCATAGACTGCACACAAATGTCAATTTGAATGTGGCTTATTTAAGAAATAAGAACATTCATGTGTAACTAATATCATGACTCAATATTGATTTCTCCAAAAAGTACTCAGTTACAAAGCAATAATTACTTCTTTTGAAAAATAAAAGTACTTAGTACTTTGTAATGAATGACTATTTGGCGTAATTAATCGATGAATATGCGCAGATGAGCCACAACATTATGAGCATATGACATCAGGACGTTAGCAACAGATACTCCAATTAATGTAAGTTGCAAAGTGGAGCCCCTGCTGATCAGGCTCGTTACCGGATTCATTGTCATAGCTTTATATTTAGGGGACTCAGGGGGGTCTAAGTAAATGCAACACTCTGCTTTGTGTGTGCCTTTTCCAACTGTATTGTGAATATGCTACTCTTTCTACAGTACAATGCAGCAGAATGGGCAACGGAGAATAAAGACAACATTCAGTGTTCAGCGAAGAATATTTTTGAAATGATTATACCCAGTGCTCTTTTGGTCTCAAGGCTACATTTGCCATGACTAGTAAAGTGCTGATCTATCCACGGCTACATCTGTTTACATCCCACTTCTGCCAAGCTGCATCTGTTGGGCCATTGAGCAAGGCATTTAACCTTCAACTGCTAAGCTCCATTGTAGGTCACATTTTATAAGGGTACAAATGCTATATAAATGTGCATGTGTACTGTGTTCCTAACGTGGCACTGGGTACGAGAGAGGCATTTTATAAATAACCACCATAAATACACTGCTATGTAGGTCACGTTCTAAACGGTGCTTGGCCAGTTTTCCGTGTTCTAATGTTCCCATTCAGTAAAACTTCCAAAAATATACAGACAGCTACAAGTATTCAATTCAAAACTGACTAACAACACTTTGCCATGGCTTGCACATTTCTTCCAGACTAAGATTTGTGCTAAACCATTTCTCACAGTCACTTGTTTGTAGTGACACCAGTAGCAATCTGCTCCAATGTATCTACAACCGTTTTTTTTTCCAAAATCTCACCCTACGGCAGGCAGTGTCAGTGATGTACCACCTTAATTCAAGGACCCCTACACCTGTAATAGCCACATTTACCACGTTTATTGCTTTACACTCACTGGCATCTGACAGGTGAGATTCAATGTGGCAGGACAAATATTCCAAAGAGGACCATCTCTGACATCCCACTGATCAAGCTCAGGTTGAGTTACAGTCTATTTGACTTGAGTTACTGGTAACTTGGGCATAAATGTTTTCTTAATCAGCTCCTTTTTCCTGGTGCTGCTTAGTTTAACTCATCAATTTCCCCAGTGGTTCACAATATGGTTTGGTTTGAAGTCATAAACCTCAGCCTAATTGCGATGCTAACTAATGACCAGGCGAGGCATGTATTGTTTATTTAAGTAATGGTTTCGGAACAGATTTTTATGGATGAGATTGCAAACCGTTACTATAAACTTCAGATGTTTGTTCTGGAGGTCTCTTTTTACGCGTTGCATAGATCAATCTGAATTTAACCTTAGGGAATATGACAGAGTTTAATATAGGATTCCAACCAAGCCATCAAATGTGGAATCCAAATGAGAGTAAAACCACAAAGCACAGAATAAAACAAGGACAAAGTGAACAAGCCATAAATATGCACAGAGTAAATGGCAAAACCTTTCAAAAACAACAATGACACATAATATCAATATTGTCTGACTTGTTTCAGCACGGATGTTGATAAGATAAGCAGAGCTGGTGTATAAAAGGCCAGGAAAGCAAAAACTGATTTTTACAGAACAGCATGACAGGAAAAAAAAAAATCTCCTTGCGTTCTTTGTAAGTAAACCTATACTTAGTCTGCCACCTTGTGTGTTTCACATTTTCCAATTTTGACAAATGCATTTATCTCATGGTCATGGGCGGTAACGTTAGTTTACACCATAAGAAGAGGTCAATTAAATATCTTAAATTATTTAGCAGAACAGATACACAATGGGGCGAAAAAGTATTTGGTCAGCCACTGATTGTGCAAGTTCTCCTACTTAGAAAGATGAGAGGGGTCTGTAATTTTCATCATAGCTACACTTCAACTATGAGAGACAAAATGAGAAAAAAAATCCAGGAAACACATTGTTAGGATTTTTAAGACTCTAATTGTTAATTGTTAAAGTAATGGTTGGAAAATAAAGTATTTGGTCAATAACAAAAGTTCAACTCAATACTTTGTAAATAATAACTTTGTTGGCAATGTCAGACAATGTTTCCTGTAAAGTCTTCACCAGGTTGGCCACACACCTGTAGCTGGTATTTGGGCCCAGTTCCTCCATACGATTACAGATCTCCTCTAGAGCAGTGATGTTTTGGGGCTTTCAACTCCCTCCACAAATTTTCTATGGGGCTGAGGTCTGGAGACTGGCTAGGCCACTCCAGGACCTTGAAATGCTTGTTATGGAGCCACTCCTTTGTTGCCTGAGCGGTGTGTTTGGGATCATTGTCATGCTGGAAGACCCAGCCATGTTCCATCTTCAATGCTCTCACTGATGGAAGGAGGTTTTGGCTTAAAATCTCACGATACATGGCCCCATTCATTCTTCCCTTAACACGGATCAGTCGTCCTGTCCCCTTTGCAGAAAAACAGCCCCAAAGCATGAGGTTTCCACCCCCATGCTTTACAGTAGGTATGGCACAACTCAGCATTCTTCTTCCTCCAAACATATATAATTATATATATATAATTATGGGTTATTTTGCTTGTTACATCACAACCCTGCCTTACCCCTTAAATGGAAGGAAGATGCTACTAAGCCCGGTCCTGCAGGACTATCACTTTTCATATAGTTTAACCACGAACATAATCAGTCTTCATCAGTCTTCTAGACACTATTTAGAGGGAGTTTAATAAATGTTCAGCTTTGGAAATCTGAATTTCAAGTTAATTTGGAGTTAATTAGGGGTTTCATTTAATGACCATACCCTTCACTTCACTTCTCAAGGTCAAACAGAAGATAACTGTCAAAGTCTGCTGATCTCCACAGACATTGTGATCCATACAGATCCATATACAACTCCAAATCAGAAAGAGTTGGGACAATATAGAAAATGCAAATAAAGCATTACATTTACTTTGACTTTTATTTCACTGCAGACAGCACAAACCCAATATTTAATGTTTTGTCTGGTCAACTACAATTCATTTGTTAATACACATTCCTTCCTGTATTTCAGGGCTACAACATATTCCAAAAAAGTTGGGTAAAGCATTTATCACTTTGTAATTTTGTCATTCCTTCTCACAACACTTAAAAGATGTTTTGGCACCAAGGATACCAAGCAAAGTGTTTGAGGTTTTATGTTGTTCCATTCTTCCTGTAAACACATTTTAAGGTGTGGAACTGCTTTTGCACCAAATCATGATTACAATCAACTGTTGACATCACCTGTTTGACATCACATCATTATTTAATTGTTTTTACCTTGTTTTTAGCCCTAAATTGTCCCCACCTCATCTTTTTTTGGAATGTAAAGAAGTTGACCAGAAAAAAAACATGAAATATCATGGGTTCATACTCTCTGCAATGAAATAAAAATCAAAGTAAATTTAAGGACACACTACTTTTTTAATTAACATTTTCCATACTGCATCAGCTTTTCTGATTTTAGGGTTGTATTATACTGTGTTATGACATTAACACTGTATCACAGTCACATAATGCAAACCTAGCCAAAAGATGAAATGTTTTTGTAATTCCAAGTCATGTCAAATTTATTTATATAGCGCTTTTTACAATGGAGCATTGTCTCAAACAGTTTTACAATTCTAGATTATCTAAGGACAATCCCAAACTGAGCAAGCCTAGGGCAACAGTGACAAGGAAAAACTCCCTAAATGTTTTAAGGAAGAAACCTTGGGAGGATCAAGGCTCAAAAATGGACCCAACCTCCTTGGGTGGATTAGATGATAAATGTAAGAATGAAACTGATACATCTAGCCAAATAAAGTTGTAGTAATAGTTCAAAAAACAGAAACTAAGTAAATATTAACAGATAAATGAAATATTGAATAAAATAACAATAAAAATGTGGATATTGGCATTATTTCGTCCGATACACAGAGTCAATCTTTTGTGGGAATCTTCTCAGCTTCTGATTCCATCCTTGCAGGAACTGCTGCATGCATTCTGGACTTAAACATGTCCCATTCCAAGTCCATGACTCACAAGTATGAGTCCAGAACGTTGTTTCCATCTCATTTTTCTCCCCAAGTTGGTAATTCCCCAATAACGTGATCCATGGACTGCCTCTCTACATCCTGTGGCTGCCGTTCACTGGTAGTTCACTGAACTTCTACAGCAAGTGCAATCAGAATCGAAGAGCATGCAGTGTCCTCCTTGTCTCTCTTTGGTGCTCATGACTTGCTGGCAGGGGCCACTGTTGCAAGCGACAGTACATGTAACACTTGTCGTGACAGGACCCGACCAAGAGCTAAGAGATTGAAATTCAGGCTCTCGAAATAACTTTGTTATGTTTGACCACTTGGAAACTTTTAGTTATATCCTGCTGCTCTGTTAGGGTTTGCCTGCTGACCATACATGTCCTAAAACCCCAAATCAGAAAAAAGGTCGGAAACGGCTTATCATTAAGCCACTGAGGCTTGTAGAATGGACTTGAATTCAGTTTGCTTAATACCTCAGTATGGACTTGGCCTGGAAGGATATGCAAGTTCATTCAGTCAACCATGTGTGGATAATCTTCAACTAAGCCAGGGCTTCCACTCTGCACATTCACTTTACGGAACCACTGGCTCTCAAGATGGTAGTGAGGATCAGTCAAGCAAAGCATCCAGAGAAAAGTCAGCCTTTATACTGTATTTGTTGAATACAAAAAAATCATGCATGCCTCTGAGTTTCAGGCATAGTTCAGTAAGCGTCTCGGAAAAACAATTTGAACTTGGGGTAATTCGTTATATCGACTATATTACTGGTCGCATTTCGTCTCAATCATTAAAATGGATGCATATTTGGGATATGAACTTAATTTAATTAGCGGTTCAGTCATCCGGACATCTCAAGTCCCAACGGCATGTTGCAAAATGTAAATGTCAGAGTGTGTCCATTTTGAAGCAACCGGATCCCCTGTTGGCCAATATTGATGGCCTTAGAGTGTCTCCCAGCAGCCATGCTGTGCAATTACTCCTATAAGCTACACCCATGGATACATTTGAAACTGCAAGCGCATACCCATATAAGCTGTTCTTGAAAAATGGTGGCAATAACATGACGGGTACATTTAGTTTTGCACCTTTTTCCTTCACTTTTAACTACAAGCCAGGATCTGAAAATGACAGGGCAGTCATGCGCTTCCAGTCATACAACAGCCAGTCCGGGTTTCTAGGCTCACATACTGTCATTTCAAGCAAGTGAGTATCCATCGTGAACCATGATACCGTCCAGATGTTCTTGCCCAGGTGTGTTTTCAACTTATGTAACCAGTTTTGCCCTAGACAAGCTCTTTCTAGCCCTATGTCACACATGCACTAGACACACTGAATGCAGGTTCTGGCCAATTTATGATGGGGGTACATTCCTACAAATCCATTGTAAGTTTAGTTATCATAAGTTATACAATGGTACTTCAGTTCTCAACCACCTCGACAAATTCGGTTCTCGACCCATTTCGGCTAGAAAAATTTGTCTCGGTTCTCATAATTTGCTCGGTACTCAACACACTTGCTTAAACGTGTACGAGTTGAGCTAAATGACTCGTTTCAGCCATAACTCGATTCATGAGACACGATTCAGTACACAGTGATTCAGGTTCACAATACATCTCAGAGAAGATCTCTACTATCTCTCTTACCTCTCTTACCTCGTTTCGGAGCTCCTCTATCGCAATCCTGCTATTCCTTATCATCCTCTTTTTCTATGTTTGTCTGTCTTCAGGAATCATTCATGTCTCATTATCCCTGGTTTTGCAATAAACTCCGCAGCTTACGACTCAGTTGCCCGCATTTGACTCCTTTCCTCGAAGCCGGAGTTACAGTTGACCTAGCCCGTTTAAGATCACTAGACAGATTAATCCGGTCACTTTCAGACTTGCCTTGCCTCCTCATTTACGGGTCTATCCATCCTTCCATGTCTCGCTCCTGAAGCCCTGGGTCTCGGTCCACTGGCCAGCACCTCTCCATCGGACCAGCCACCGCCGACGAAGATGGATGGCTCATCTACCTACTCCGTCCACCGTCTCATGGACTCCCGACGGAGTGGTTCTCGCCTCCAGTACCTGGCTGACTGGGAGGGTTATGGTCCCCTGGATTGTTGCTGGGCCAACGCCAAGGACGTTTTGGACCCTCTCCTCATCCAGGAGTTCCACGCTGCTCGCCCCGATCGCCCCGAAAATTCAGATTACAGTTACTACTGAATGTGTATTTATGTTTATCAGATTCGTAAAATCAAATATCAAGTCGGGCAATCATAAAATGGGGACTACCTGTATATTGTATTAAATGAGGGTACAGATCAGATCTGGACAAGGTACCTCTTTTTCTGTTTTGCAAACCCTTAAGCTGAGTGAGCCTACACTACAGCATCTATCAGAATACAAATCAAACCCATAATGTTCAAAAACAAATATTATGTAAAGAAGTGGTAAAAATATCAGACCGCAAAAGCAAATGGTCAGTTTTCAATGAATGCTCAGTTTCTGTTCCTCCAGATGGGTTGTGCCTCCGCTCCGTCTGCTCATTCAAAGCCTTCTGATTGATCAGTGTTCTCCACATAAGTGAAGAAGCTTCACAGACTTCACAGAGAGTTCGACTTCTGAAAAGAAAAAACAAAAACGCGATGATTGCCTTGGACATATTTGTATGTCACACATCCCGTATGCACAAGTGGCAATGCAATGACCCACAACATAAAGAAGACGGCTGGCTGCATAAACA
This sequence comes from Ancistrus triradiatus, assembly GCA_025084515.1. Lineage (NCBI taxonomy): Eukaryota > Metazoa > Chordata > Actinopteri > Siluriformes > Loricariidae > Ancistrus > Ancistrus triradiatus. Next base: position 10,745 of record JAJAGP010003080.1, read on the forward strand.
AATCAGTAAGGGAAATGTTAGATTCACATGCCCCTTCAGGTCAACATCATTCGTCCTAAACGCAGCAGTTAGTCTCCCTCTCTCTCTCTCTCTCTCTCTCTCCTGTCTGAATGTGAAAAATGAGACCTGGAATTGCTGTGACGGCCTAAGGGATTGCTTTTGCGAGACAATGTTGCTGATTTTCAGAGCCATATTTATTTATTAATAGTCCGCAATGGATTTGTTTAAAACCCATAAGAGTAGAGGACGTGACAGCTTGGGATGAAAACCGGATGTAGAACGGAACAAACTGCTAGGACTAAAAAAAGACATGGATAGTAGTTAGAGCTGTCTCCTCACAGTTCCAGACACCAGAGTTCGAGTCAAAGCCTGGCGGTTGTCTGTGTGGAGTTCTCCCAGTGTCTGAGTGAGTTTTCTGCAGGTACTTCAGTTTCCTCCCACATTCCAAAGATATAGGTTCAATGTACCTCTCCAAAAGTGTTCCAGTGTGTGAACACTGTCCAGGGTTGGTTAACATTTTGCACTCTGTACCACCAAAGTCCCCTGTGACTTTGACTTGGATTAAGCGGGTATGGACTGTGCACAACTTGTTGAGTCTTGAAGCAGATGGACTACAGCAGGAGAAGAGCACATCTGGTAACACTTGTCTCAGCAAAGAACAGGCAACTGAGGCTACAATGTTGCCTGGTCTGATGAGTCTCAATTTCTGCTGTGACTTTCGAATAGTAGGGGCATAGTTTGGCATAAACAACATGAAAGCATGGCTCCATCCTGTCTTGTCAATGGTTCAGGCTGCTGGTGGTGGTGTAATGGCGTGGGGGATATTTTCTCAGCACACTCTATGCCCCTTAATTCCAACTGAGCGTTGTTTAAAAGCCACAGTCTAACTGAGTATTGTTGCTTACCATGTCCATCACTTTATGACCACAGTGTACCAATAAGCTCAAATCATGTCAAACTGGTTTCTTGAACATGACAATGAGTTCACTCTACTCAAATGGCCTCCACAGTTACCAGATCTCAATCCAATAGAGCACCTTTTGGATGTGGTGGAACGGGAGATTTGCTTCATGCATGTGCAGCACCCTGAGGAATGTTTCCAGCACCTTGTTGAATCTGTTCCACAAAGAATTACGGCAGTTCTGAAGGCAACAGGGGGTCTAATCCTTTACTAGTCAGTTGTAACTAATGAAGTGGCAGGTGAGTGTATGTACAATTTTGGGACAGGGACTGTGATGGTGCACCAATTAAAGTACTACTGTTGGACTGCTGTTCAGAAGGTCAAGGTCTCAAGTCCTGGCACTGCCAATCTGCCACCGTTGAGCGCATCTGGAAGGCCCTTAATCCACAGTTGCATTGTGCCTTGTAAGACAGTATCAGTTGCAAGTCGCTCTGGATAATGGTTTCTGCTAAATGCTGCAAATGTTAATGTAATTATCTGGCACTGTCATATTTCCAGATTGCTCCATGCTACTGCAGCACATATTAATATAAGCTATAACATAATATAGTGATTTGTACAGAAACGTTGTTCAGGTTTGTTTAGAAAAGGTTACAGCTTACTGGAGATTTGTAACAAAGCCCTAAATGTTAAGCATTGGATAAAAATTATGAACAGCTAAAACCACAATTTTTGATTTCCTGTACAATTTTAAAACCCGCCATCCAAGAAACCTCCTACTGCTGAAATAACTGTAAAACCCTTTAGCGTTATTATTCGTGGTACCTTCATTGTTTTTATAACCACTCCAAGGGAGGCCAAACATCCACCTTTTCAATACGTGCTTGGTACTGCTTGGTACTCGGGATGTTTGCTGATATTTCCAAATTCACAGAGACTGATTCTGAGTTCACTGACCTCCTTTACTTCTCCAACATTTTGCAGTCTTGTGGTGTAAAAATCAATGTAGACAAGACCAAAGTACTAGCAACTGCTCGATGGAGTTCAAACTGAACAGGCAAAAGACTACAAATACGTGTGGTCATTGGGGCAGGAATTGAAAGCAGGATCTGCAGCTTATATCCACAGCAGGATCGATCAAGCAACCATGGCTTTTGCCTCAGTCAAATGGTGCCGGTGGAAAAAAACAACACATACATGAAGACCAAGATGCACGAATCCTGCCTACGGTTCTGAGGCATGGCTGGTGCTCAAGTTAGACATGATATGAAGTCAGATATTTGTGTATTGTCTGTGACAAATCCTTGGAGTCTCCCTTATGCCATGGATAAACTACACTTTGCAGTTATAGCAAGGCCAGAAGATTGGCGGCACAAACAGTCGTCCATTTTGGTGCAGTCAGTAGAAATATAGCAGTGAGAATGAGGAAGCATTGGAGGTGCAGTACTTAGAGCTTGACTTCAGCTTCAGAAGACAAAGAAGGCTATGAAGAGGAAAGGTTGTGGGTTGATATATTCAGCGTGAGAAATCGGTATGTGTTTTATAAAATGTAACAGCTACAATTAGCATCTCCTCTATTTTGGCTCAAGAGTAGTACTAGATAAAGAGGAGCGAAGGACTAATTGAACCATGTAGTAGCTGGCTTCCTCCAAAGTTCCCCTCAGAATAGCTGGTGCTCTAAAGACTGGGCTGTGATAGCCTAGTGTGTAAGGTACTGGACTATGGACCAGAAGGTCTAGGTTTCAAATCTCGCCTCTTACCAAGCTACCACTGTTGGATCCATTGCCCTTAACTCACAATTGCTTAGATTGAAAATTGTATAAGTTTCAAGTCCCTCTAGGTAAGCATCTTCTAAATGCTGCAAATGTATATTCTGTTGAAGTGAATGTGATCTTGCTCGTGAAATTTCACTCACAGCAGTCTAGTGTGAACGAGGCAGTAGAGAGGATGGTTTGATCCACCGACAAGCATGAGCAGCTCCCACAGTTTTGTTGTCCAAAATCCAAAGACAGGTGGCACCTTCACTACACCCCCGTCTCTGCCGGACCATTTCCAGGCGCTTGGCAAAAGCAAATTTGTTGTCATGGCACCCATTATGTATCCTGCCATTGACATCCAGCTACCATCACCTTCATTTGCAGTGGTGTCGTGAATGATGTATTGGAACCAAATCGTCATTAGCAAAGGATCCAGGTTTTTTTTTGGGATCCGACCATGGTAGGGTTCGAATATGGAGGTCACGTGGTAGAAGCTTCAGTCCTGCCTTTGTTGTGGATTGACACACGGACCCAACTGCTGATGTGAGGATCTGGGGAGCCAATGCATACGACAGTCGGTCATAACTAGTAGTGATACAAGGGACACTAATAAATCAGCGATATCTTCCATCTGGCATTTTTCAGCAGGATAATGCCCATCCACACACAGCAAGGGTTTCCTAGGAATGTGTCCGCCAAAATACGACACATTCTTTATCACTATTCAAGCATTTATTGGACTGGCTGGGACACCAGCTTTGGCAGCCTATGAGTGTACAAGTTCTACAAGCTTAGGCAATGGGCAAATGTATCATAGAAGCATGTCTGGCAGTCAACGATCTCTCACCAAGAGGTACACTACCCAAAACTAGCCTCAGAGATTTTTTTATATAGGCAGTGGAGGAAGGACTTTTATGTCCTCTTGTGTGGCAAGGCCCAGTGTTTAATCAGACCACACCTGTAATAATGTAACGTAAATGTTTTGTGAGCAGTCTGACATTTCTAACTGGGTGCTTTGTTTTGTTTTTTTGTCAAAGAGTGTAAAAAAGAAAATTCAGAAGCCAAAGGTACGATGGTTTGGCCACATGTGCCAGATGAACGCTAGCCACATACCATACAAGCTTCTTTGGAGACAGTGGCCATCATAGTAGAAAGTCCAGTGATCAGCAGCATGGAAAACATTGTTCAAGCAAGCTAGAAATGTTTGAGTGATTGCAGACTGTCACCCTTGCTTAGTAACTGTGACAAAGTATTATAAAAGAAGTTCTAAACCAAGAGACACCCAGAGCAACGTGGCCATCTTTATCCAGGCAGTAGGAAAGCACCAGAGAGATGGATTGCTTTATTAATGTTATGGGATGACTAATCTATAACTGTTCGATTTATTTGTAAAGTAATTTGTCTTGCTGCCAAACAGGATGATTTGTGGTTCTCTCAAAGTGTCTTCATAATGAGGTTTAAAATTTTACTTGCCACTATCTCCTCAGGCTAGTCGGTAGGAGCTTTAGTTAGTTTTCAATCAGATTTGGCATGTACACCATCAGTATAACGATGTTGGCTGCTACCATTAGAGGTCTCCATAGCAGATTACCACATAGGAGATTTGGCACCGGTTTTACACCGAATGCCCTTTCTGATGCAACACTCCCCATTTAGCTGTGCTTGGGAGTACAACCCAACTGGCTGTGGTTTTTCCATAAACCCACCACTCGACCTTCATGCTGCAAAGCCCCGCATGGGACTGAACTCATGATCTCTGACACTGCAGATACTTGACACTTTCTAGACACTTTCATGCGGCTGGCTGTAACCCCCGAATCGATGAGGTTACTCCAACCAAGAACATTAGGAAAGAACATTGCTGCCCATCATGTGGCATATGACCAAACCAGAAGGCTATTGGAAAAACATTTTGGATGGATGGGAACAAAATAGCGCGTTTTTGTTTAAATGAAAGCGTTATATCTATGTTAAATGTTATATAAATGTTATAAAATGGTTAAAGAAGATTACAGTTAATGTTCTGAATTGGCCAAGTTGAATTCCTGACCTTAATCCAATGGAAATGTTGAGGAAGAAGTTTATGTGAAGAAACTTACCAACATCCCAGAGCTGAAGCTGTTCAGCTGTTCCCATACTTTTGCCACTCACTGATATGTAATATTGGATCATTTTCCTCAATAAATAAATGGTTAAGTATAATATCTTTGTCTCATTTCTTCAATTCGGTCCTATATCTACTTGTAGGACTTTTATTGGTGGGTATTGGAAGGACTTCAAGATATGTGGGTCACGATACGATTATATCACGATACATTGCGATACGGTGCGATATTCCACATAGTTCACTGAAAATATAAAAACAGCTGCAATACAAGTTGTGTTGTACAATCTGAGTCATCTTAATACATCACATGACATTGATAATTCAGCAGACAAATTGAGTCAAAACACTGTACATCTACAGGAGCGGAGATTGTAGTTTTCACCCCATTTAAAATGTTTTTTCTCCCTTAAAAATATTTTGAGCTGAAAATCAATGTTGTATATCACAAAAATAAATATTATATTGCGATATATTGCTGTGGGCCGGCACAGTGGCTAGCACTGTCACCTCACGGTCCTCTGGGTCCTCCCCATGTCCGTATGGGTTTACTCCAGGTACTCCTGTTTCCTCCTACAGTCCAAATACATGCGTGTTAGGGTAATTGGTGTCTCTAAAGTGGCCCTAGTGTATGAGTGTGTATATGTGCCCTATGATGGATTGGCGCCCTGTCTAGGGTTGTTCCTGCCTTGCGCCCTATGCTGCCGGCTAGGCACCGGCTCTACCGCGACCCTGTTCAGGATCAAGTCCATAAGAAAGTGAATGAATAATCTATTGCTGTAACGATTTTTTTGTAGCACAGCCCTAAGGACTATTGTGAAAATCTGATGATATTTAAGTCATATTTATGAAGAAATAGAGAAATTTCTAAAGAGTTCACCAATTTTCAATGGCCGCTATATATTGATTTTTGGAAAAGGTATGGCCTTCAATCTAGCATGTGGTGTAAAAAGGTGACTTCAGTGTTTTTATTGTTCATCTTTTGCCCATAAATGCATGTGGTCTGTGGATTGCTTTTCCTTAAAGATTATTAAGGCTTATTAAATCCAATAAGTTAATATTACAAATGCACTAAACATTCATATTACACATCAGAAATACTCATTTTATACCAGACATGTTATGTAAAGTAAAAGCTAACCTTTGTTTGGTCATTGTAACAGTAAATAAATGTCTCACACACTTGCTTTCAAAGAGTTGGATGTTTTGCATAGCTGATTTGCATTCACAGCCTTAACTGAATTGCAATCCGTGAGCTCTTTGTTTTTTAAGTCCTAGACCTCCCTGGTATTAAGGTTGAAGTTTGCATCAGCTTTAGAATTTGCAGTGTTACAAGCAGGTGAAGCAGAGTAGAACAAACGCTGCATAACTCACAGCAAATGAAAACACACCGGGAGCTGACACTCAGTCCGTTTATTTTTCCAACGAGTTCCAAATCAATAATTTAGAACCGAGAGACATGAAAAGCCCGCTTTGCATTCTAGGACATATTTTGAAAGCACACACAGGGCTGTTAATTGAATCTGCTGCATTGACTATGATAAGTATTTTCATTCATTTACAGATAGACATTAATTTAGTGTCTCGACATGTAAAAACCTATTGAAAGGAAAGGTTTAGTAATACATCCATAGTATTCGTAAATACACAAGACTCGAAACCACCAAACTGTCTCTGCTCTGTTAGAATGACTTTAATGAGCTACAAGATATGGTCTGACTAAAATGTGTTCAGGGAAGTAAATGGTAATCCTTCTGTTGCTAGATTTATGAGTGTGAGTGTAGGATGTCTTTCTTTAAAGTAAGTTGAATGTATTTTCAGTTATAACACAGACATGGAAACTAGAACAAGGCTGTGGGAGGACTGACTCAAACGCTCAGCCATGCACAATAGTACATTCATGCGTCCACATTTATTTTATTCCCTGCATGACCTCCAAAAATCAGGGGCAAAGGATCCTGACCCTAAATGAACCCATAGTCCTATGCCATGCATAAATCCACTATGCATTACTGCAACAGACTGTGGTGGCTAAGTGGTTAAAGCTGCAGAATACTAGATGGATGATTTTGAGTTCAAATTCTGGCTCTGTCAAGCTGCCACTCTTAGGTCCTCCAGTAAAGCCCTATTTGAAATAAACATAGACATACAGAGTCCTGTCAGAATATTAAGACCACCCATTGCTTCTACATTCACTGTCCATTATATCAGCTATGGTTACCATATAAAAGCACTTTGTAGTTCTGTAATTACAGTCTGTACTCCATTATTGTCCATTGTCAGGATCCACCACAGGTCAGGTACTGCAGTGACACTGATGTGTTGGTGGTGTCTTAGTGTGTTTTGCCGACACACCAGTGCTGCTGGAGTTTTAAACACCTCAGTGTCAGTGCTGGACTCAAAATAGTTCACTGAGCAGAAATATCCAGCCATGAGCATCCCGTGGGCTACATCCTGTGAGCATTGATGAAGGATTTGAGGATGACTAACACAAACTGTGCAGCAACAGATGAGCTACTGTTTCTGACTTGACATCTACAAGGTGGACCCAGTAGATAGAAGTGTCTAATAGAGTGCACAGTGAGTAAACACAGTGGTTAAAACTCCAGCAGCACTGTTGTGTCTGGTCCACTCATACCAGCATAACACACACTAACATAACACCACCACCACATCAGTGTCAATGCACTGCTGAGAATGATGCACCACCCAAGTAGTACCTGATCTGTGGTGGTCCTCTGCTGGTCCTGACAACTGAAGAACAGGGAAGCTAATAAAGTATGTAGAGAAACAGATGGACTACAGTCTGCAATTACAGAACTACAAAGTGCTCCTATATGATAAACCTATCATACACTGCCCTGATATAATAGGCAGTGAGTGTAGAAAGTGGGTGGTCATAATATTCTGATGATTACGTAAGTTCCATGAAACTAGCTTATACTTGCAATATGAATCCACTGGCTTATAGTGGTTCATCCATCTTTCATAACCGTCATGGTGGGTCTGGAATCTTAAGACAACCCCTAACCAAGTTGCCACTGTTCCCCAGGGCAACATGCCAAAATCAGCACAAGCAGCACCTGGAGGCAAGGATCAAACCCTGGTCCCTGCAAATCAACACTACTGTACAAACAACACCTGCTGTCCAGTACAGCCTTACTAATCCCATTGATGCTATTCAACATGGAGTGGCACAGTGGCCAAGTGGGTAGCGAAATCCTTGATTCGCTCCTGACATCAGACTGTTGTAAAATAATATTAAATCAAGATCAATTCCAATGATAAACTGTTCGTATGCTTTTAGGAGCATCTGGTTATATCCAAGATCCTTTCTAGGCTACTTGTTTTACTGGGGCACATACAGAAGTAGAGGGTCACATCTCTACCCCTTCGCTAGCCAATCAGTCATAGGGGCATGACTGTGCATAAAAATAAAGCCTGTTAACACAACAGTTGACATTAGTCTCTATGGAGAAGAATTGAAGAACTAACACTAAATAATTCTTATTAATTGCATTAATATTGTTATGCTAATGTTTTAGTAGTTTAGTATGCACTTTTGGTAGGTTATACAGTTATAAGTGGCTAGCAAAAACATACAGTGGAGCAAAAAAGTATTTAGTCAGTCACTGATTGTGCAAGTTCTCCTACTTAAAAAGATGTGAGAGGTCTGTAAATTTCATCACAGGTACACTTCAACTATGAGAGACAAAATGAGACAAAAAGTCCAGGAAATCACATTGTAGGATTTTTAAAGAATTTAATTGTACATCATGGTGGAAAATAAGTATTCGATCACTCACAAACAAGCAAGATTTCTGGCTCTCACAGACCTGTAACTTCTTCTTTAAGAAGCTCTTCTGTCCTCCACTCGATATCTGTATTAATGGCACCTGTTAATGTTTGACCTCGTTACCTGTATAAAAGACACCTGTCCAGAGCCTCAAACAGTCCAGACTCCAAACTCAACCATGGCCAAGACCAAAGAGCTGTTGAAGGACACCAGGAAGAAAATTGTAGACCTGCACCAGGCTGGGAAGAGTGAATCTACAATAGGCAAGCAGATTGGTGTGAATAAATCAACTGTGGGAGCCAAACACACCGCTCTGGCAACAAAGGAGTGGCTTCGTAAAAAGCATTTTAAGGTCCTGGAGTGGCCTTGCCAGTCTCCAGACCTCAAACCCATGGAAAATTTGTGAAGTCCGTGTTGCCCAGCGACAGCCCCAAAACATCACTGCTCTAGAGGAGATCTGCATGGAGGAATGGGCCAAAATACCAGCTACAGTGTGTGCCAACCTGGTGAAGACTTACAGGAAACGTTTGACCTCTGTCATTAACAACAAAGGTTATGTTACAAAGTATTGAGTTAAACTTTTGTTATTGACCAAATACTTATTTTCCACCATAATTTACAGTGAAATTCTTTAAAAATCCTACAATGTGATTCCTGGACTTTTTTTTCTCATTTTGTCTGCCATAGTTGAAGTGTAGCTATGATGAAAATTACAGACCTCTCTCATCTTTCTAAGTAGGAGAACTTGCACAGTCAGTGGCTGATTAAATACTTTTTTGCCCCACTGTAACTATGAGCTATCATTACATTGCCTGCAGCATGGCTGACTTTCCTTTAAATACACTGCCAGACCAAAAAAAAAATAAATCACCACCTGGATTTAACTGAGCGAATAGTTAAATAGTTTTAAAAAAAGAGCCTCCCATCGGAAAATTACTGCATTGGTGATTATATTTGAGCTGACAATAACTGATGCAGTGAGTAGCATCTCATTTGTTAAACAACCATGTCCAAAGACACATCCTGTGGTCATGGAAAAGATGTTCATTTGTTTTCAGAAGAGTCAAATTGTGAAAGAGTGGTTATGGGAGCATGAGACATCATTTTCACACATGGATTGGCCACCAGAGTCCAGACCTGAACCCCATTGAGAATCTTTGGGATGTGCTGGAGAAGACTTTACGCAGTGGTCCATATCTCCCATCATCAATACAAGATCTTGGGGGAAAAATTAATGCAGCTCTGGACAGAAATAAGTTAAGTTATTGGAAAGAAGCAAGGGCATTATGGGAAATGTAGTGCCTGTAGTGAAGTTGGGAGGCATGTCCTGTAGTTCTGCTCAGTAATCCAGAATAAAACTAACTTTTTACTGCCGTGATTTTAGTGGGACACAGCAAGTGGGTTTGATGACACCCCTGGTTATATCACCACCACCACAGCTATAGCTTATTTAAAAAGGCCATTTTATCCAAAATTCTACATTATTCTAATAATATTGATTAACAATGGCGTTTTCCTTAATAGTAACAGATAAAAATAAGCGAGACCGTTCCCTTTTATAGTATTTAGCTCTGTTAAGCATGATTGCTGTCGGTTTATGATCATTTAAGGTCACTGAGATGCAATCAGAAACTGATGATTAGGATTCATATGTGATGGGAGCAGAGACACCAACTCACTGAACCTTAACCATACAAATAAACTGAAACATCTATCTGAATGTTCAACAATTATTCAGATTGATTAAGTAAATTTACTGGAAGAAAAACAAGCACCCACAAGAGGCCCAATCACTGGCAAGAGTAAAACAGACAGCTAATGCCTCTCCTTCCTCTAGGGCTTATCACACCTCTATGATATTCATGTCCGTCGTACCCTGCTGAGGTGTTCTGCCGTTGACTTGCTGCTTCTTATTAAACTGTGCAATGATTCATCAAAATCCACAGGCACCTAATTTCCATGCTTTTAAGGTGGTTTTGACTGCTAATCTTGCTTCACAGGATGCAAGTTCAAGCAGTAACCACTTGGTGGAGATGAAGGTTCCTGCTGTACCAGAGCAGAGCACTTCGAGCATTTGGCGTCACTCACTGGCCGAGCTTTGTCCTTGGCACAGAACAGGTGAAGATCTGCCACAGGCAAAGGGCAGGAGGGAAAAACGACCAAGCGCTCTGCTTGTTCAACCTGATTGATGTTCCTGTACAGGATGCTTTATTAAACCTTGCATCTACTTTATTACTTCCTCCAGTATGATCCTGGACAACACATATATTTTCTGTCTCTAAGTGTCTCTAATTTTTTTCCTTCCATATAAATTTTTGGTCAGTGAAAAACACTAAAAAAGGAATAGAGGCATATATTTCCAGTGGCTTTTAGTAAGGTATTCACAAGACAAGCATCAAAATGCTTTCACATTATTGTTACTGGCAAACTCAAAGTATGTAATTTCATCTAAATCTGATGTCTAACTGAGGTTCCCTGTACAAATCAATACCATATTTTGACGTGATACATTTATAGTCAGTTGGTTTCATGCACTTACATTTATAGGGGATTCCATTTCAGATGTAAACACATTGAGATCAAACTCATATATACCAGCAAGCAGGGATACGTTGCTAACATGCAAAGTGACTGGCATTTACTTAGCTTAAAAAAAATAAACCATATAAATAGTATGTTCGGAGAGAGCTCCATTCGCATTAGCTTTTGTTTGCCATCGTCCGTCTACATTAGCTACCTCGCTAATTACTATGCAAACACAATTTGATGTTTTCCCATCACCATTGATGATCTTCACCCCACGTTTTGCATGTTGAAGTTCTTTTTTATTCATTATAGCATAGTATTTATAGTTGAAAAGATGTTTCAATCTCACAAACTTCAGCACTGGTGCCCTCTAAAGTATCCTTCAACTGGCTGCAGAATTTCCCTTGTTGCTAATATACCAATAAACAAATCTGAGCACCTCAGCTCAGTGATACAGCACCATGCAAGCAATACCAAAGGCTCAGTTACATGATTCAACATTATTTTAACACTTGAAAATAAATCGTTATGCTAAAAAAATGAGTTCATGGAGGCTCTTGAGTCTTAAAGCCCAAGTGCCATTGCAAGTCAAGTTGCAAGTCATCAAATTCAAGTCATGTGACTCAAGATCACACCTCTGCCAAACAATACTTACACTTCTGCATGGTGGTCCAAAGTAGATCTGCCTGAAGCCACAAACACTGACTACCAAAAGGGCTACAATGTGAACTGAGAAGGGTCTGATTGATTTTTATGACCTGACTACGGTAGTTTGAACCATCTGACTTAAATCTGTTATGCTTCTAACTGCATCGTGCCTGTTTTTATAATTTCCCTTACATGGCTAATCTCTATCCAGATATAATCCTGATACTCAAGATGCATCAAACAATCTCGTGTAACACCATCGTTGTTAGCTACCTTAGTTCAAGTTAGTTCATTAGTTCATATCATTTGTGTTCACACTTGAATTAACACTTGGAGTATTGGAATGGAATCGCTACTCCAAGGTGCACATGCAAATCACAGAAGATATCACTTTTTTTCTGGCCAGGTCCCATTACTGTTACTAATTAATATCTATAAAGAACAGTAATGAATTGCATCAAAGTTGATAAACCAAGGCTTGTTACTTTTGGGAGGTAAAAACTTATGAAATTGTCATGTCGGGAGACACTGAGGTGTTCAGTACAACCCATTCTACTGCTACCGTTTCCCTATGGAGATTCCATAACAGAAATCATTTAATAGAATGAGTGTCTGCAATTCATTAATTCTCATATACCCTCTAAGCAAATAACAGCATTTTTAATACAGTCAAAGTGATTACTAGTGATTGGGCATGGTAGTATACAGGTTCCGTATGGTATCCTGCAGCACTTTTGCACACAGATGTTGCAACTAGGCCTGTAGATCCTGCACACTCGTAAGTTGCCGAAGCTGGCCTCCCATCTGGGCCCATAAATGCTTAATTGCCAATAAATCTGGCAACCGGGCAGGCCAAGAAAGTGTTGCAATCTGGCAGAGATATTCCTGGGAAACCCTAGCCCTTGCCCCACGTGGGCAAGCATTATCCTGCTGAAAATGCCAGTTGGAAGCCCTGCCATGAGAGGCAAGATGTGGCTGCAGGGTGTCCTGCTCATATCACTGAGCTGATATCAGTACTAGGGGCAATCGACTCCCCAGATCATTACACCAGCAGTTGGGGCAGTGGGTCACATCACAGCTAAGACAGGTTGAAGCATTCACCAGGATGCCTCCATACTCAAACCCGACCATCGTCACATCCCAAACAGAACCTGGATTTGTTGCTAAAGACAATATGGTTCCTGTCCATAGCATTCCAGGTTTGTCGTTCATGACACAACTGCAAACAGAGGCAATGGTGGCTGGCTGTCAATGGCAGAAAACGTAATGACAACAAATTTTATGCTAAGTGCCTGGAAATAGTCCAGGGAGAGACAGGGGTGTGTAGTGAAGGTGCCATCTTTGCCTGGATGGTAGACAACAAAATTGGGAGCTGCTTGTGCTGATTGAAGTCCATCTGTTTCTCTGCATACTTTGCTAGTGCCCTGTTCTCTAATGGCCAGGACCCCCACAGGACCACCACAGATCAGGTACTATTTGGGTGATGGATCACTTTCCCCCTACATAGTATAATATAAGCTAAAACTGTAAAGTTGCTTTGAGACAAATTGTAAAAAGCACTATATAAATTCAACTGACTTGATTTGACTTGACTTCTCAGCACTGCAGTGACACTGATGTTTTATCATCTGTAGATGATTTATCATCTACGCCACCCAAGGAGGTCGGGTCCCTTTTTGAGTCTTGGTCCTCCCAAGGTTTTTTCCTCCTAACACTTAGGGAGTTTTCCTTGCCACTGTCGCCATAGGCTTGCTCAATTTGGGATTGGACGTAGATATTAAGAGATAATCTAAAATTGTAAAGTTGCTTTGAGACAATGCTCCATTGTAAAAAGCGCTATATAAAATCTGACTTGACTCATGTGGTGGTGGGTTAGTGTGTGTCGAGCTGGTACAAATGGATCAGACACAGCAGTGCTGCTGGAGTTTTTAAACACTGTGTTCAGTCACTCATTTTTCCACCTTGTAAATGTCAGAGACAGTAGCTCATCTGTTGCTGCACAGTTTCACTTTCTACTTCTCTATATATAAGGTTCTGCCTGTCTTGTATCATGTGACCAGTGTACAGCTAAAAGTTTTAATGGCTAAGGATGAAAAGAATGGTTTTAAAAATTGAAGGTATGCTGACTATTTAAAACGCATCACTGTGAAATGTAAGATATGGCCAAGCATTAACCAATTTCTATCCGCTGTCAATTTGAAGAGTTTCTAGGACTACAAATAAGGCAAATTCAGGGGATTGTTTCATGCTTCACAGGAAGACTTTTGCTTGTCATTCTTGTTTTCCAATTAATCTGGATTTGCATGGATTTTAGATGGAGGTACTTTTTTTTTTTGCTTAACAGCCTCCACTCTTCTGGTAAGGCTTTCTACTAGATTTTGGAACCAACTGACAAATCTGAGACATGTGGTTCACTTCTCTCATTCTCAGAGGACACAGATATGTCATCAAGTGGGATGGGAAGATCACTCTCCTCTGAGCTGTTGTACACTGAATTTCTTCTTGGGGTTTTTTTGTTTTGTTTTGGTTTTGTTTACGCCACAGCAATTTACCCAACAGCATTGACGCCCTTTCGCCACCATTTTGGGCATGAAAAACTAGCTAGTTTACCAATTCAGGCTAATATCGAGCTAAATGATTTGGATGGGTTTATATATCGGCAAATCACCAACGTACATCATAAATATTTTTAGACCTGGATAAATTTCTTTGATGTAACAGCCATTACATCTGATGTGCTAAAAGTTTACCTTGACAAGCCAAAAATTGGTGCTCACTTCCCCTCCCAGGCAGAAATGATGGATGGTTTCAAAAGGTATATTCACAGGGCAAAAAAGTGCAAGGTTGTCAAAATAGTTTCAACTCACCGACTGGCTCATCTTTCCCCTACAGTGTAAAAGTGATCAGTGTAAGACATTTATGAAAAACATTACTTAAATGTATACAAACATAAAATAAAATGATACTGTTAACAAAAGTGCATCTCCTTAAAAGCATGAATAGCTTCCCGTTTGGTTTATCCATAAATATGTAGGATCTCATATGGATCATAGTTAATGGCTATTTTTTTAAATATTAAGTTTATTTATTTAACTTTCCATTTTTCCTTTATTTTCTCCTTGAAGCTGAGACAAGGACAAACTCTTAGCACTCGCCACATTATTGATTAAGCATGTATGAAAGCGAATGAATGAATGACTGGATGAACAAGTAGGTGGTTTCAACTACAGTTAGAAGTTGCCCTGTGCTTCAAGAGAGATCCAGGAAGTTTAGATCATGTGAAAGGTGGAGAGCTCTGAAAGAAGCAGTTCTGTGGCTGACGCCTTATGCTGACAGCATGAAACAACATGAAGTGGTTAGAAATGCATTTAAGGCTGTCAGTCTCCTGGGGTAAGCTGCAGCTGAATACGAAAGGAAATGTCCAACCTTAAATGAGGCAATCTCAACTATTGGCACTTTTAAAGTAAAATGTTCAGGTAATAACACAGCCTGTGCTAATGCATTGTTCTCCCAACAGTGTGTGTGTTTTCAGTGTAATCCCAGGCTTCATTAAATGGTAAGTGCCAAGTTACAGACTCGGATCAGAAGCACAAGTGTGGAAAAAAACCCAGTCTGAAAAAAATCAAGATCAAGCTTTTTAGAAACTTTATTTACAGGCATTGATTCATTGCGTAGTCTGACTCTGAGCAGATGGCTTCAAAGACACTGTGCTCCAGAACATGGCCTGATTGCTATAAACTATTATTATAACCAAGGACTGGCTATAGACTGATAAATATAAAACACTCTTATTAGGCATGATAAATGAGTCTGCCCTGCATCAATTAAACCCCTACTCAGCAGATATGCCTCTCGGCCAGAATCCTCTACATCACCGGTACTGAGCAGTAACGTATGTAATCCAAGGACACACACACGTACACCAACATTTCAAATGGTTTTCGCAGTGGGATGCCAGGCTGAGTCTATATAAAGAAAGAAGAAGTCCGTACTAATCATGTCAGAGTGGTGCCACTTGTGGTGCAGCAATAAATGTTTTCTCTCATCAAATGGTTTTCATTATGGTTCTGTTTCTACCTTTCCCTACTCCAATTGTTTAAGAGCCATTTCTGAGAGAAAGAGATAGCTTAAGATGAAACGAGGGCAACCCTGTTTGTTTACATAAACTGACCTTCTCTCTCTCTCTCTCGCGCAACCAATCTTCACAGACAAACAGTCTACATGCATCAACATACAGGGATAGAATAGTTATGTACAGTGCAGCTTGGACGTTTGTGAACCCCTTTCCATTATTTCTGCATAAATATGGCCTGTGAAATCATCAGATTTTCACACAAGTCCTAAAAGTAGATAAAAAGAACCCAGTTTTGAAAAATGAGACAAAAATAATGACTGCATTTATACATTAGGGACTGTGGTAGCCTAGTGGTTAAGGTACTGGACTATGGACCAGAAGATCCAGGGTTTAAATCCCACATCTGCTAAGATACCATCGTTGGGTCCTTGAGCAAGACCCTTAACACACAATTGATTGGATTATGTTTGTATCAGTTGTAAATTGCTTTGGATATGGGGGTCTGCCAAATGACTGAATGTAAAAATATTATACCTGTTCATTTATTTATTAAGGAAAATAATTAAATCCTCTAAGACTAGCAGTTAATTGAAGGTGAAATTAGAGTCCGGTGTTTTCAATCGATCTGAGGAGGATGTGGTCTGAGTGGGAGCAAAGTATGATCTTCATAGCACATGTTAACAAAAGTATATCATGACATGAACAGTTGGATTTCTGAGGACCTCCGAAAAAATTCGTCAGGCTGGAAAACATTACAAAACCACCTCTAAAGAATCTGGACCTCACAATCCACAGTCAGACAGATTGTGACCAAGTGCAGGACATTCAAGACCATTGCTGCCCTGCCTGGATTGGAAAACCAACACAGATCACTCCAAGAGCAGGGTATGTAAAGTCTTTGAGGCCACAAAGGAACCGAGGGTAACTTCTAAGCACCTAAGGGCTCTCTCACATTGGCTAATGTTAATGTTTGTTAGGCCATCATCAGGAGAACACCGAACAACAATGGTGTGCATGGCAGGGTTGCAAAGAGAACGGCATTGCTCTCCAAAATGAACATTGCTGCTCATCATGTGACATGGACAATCCAGAAGGTTTTGTCGATGGATGAGACTGAACTAGAACTTTCTGGTTTCAGTGAGAGGAATTATGTCTATGGAAAGGAAAACACTGCATTCCTGTATAAGGACCTTATCCCATCTGTGAAACATGGTTATGGTAGTGTCATGGTTTGGGTCTGTTTTGCTGCATCTGTTCCTAGACAGCTTGCCATCATTACTAGAAAAATGAATTATGAATTATACCAGCAAATTCTAAAGGAAAATGACAGGCCATTTGTCCATGCACAAATCCCAAAGCACATTCAAACACCACTATATAAAGTATTATCTATCATCTATAGACTTCTGGAAATTAGCACACTCAAAAAATCCTCAGCCACTGAACTACTGCTGCTCTAAATTTGTATGGCTGGGGTTGCACACCAAGATAGCTCCTCTGACTGCACCTTTGCTTTCTCTAATCAGTGTTAGTGAACGTTGAGGTCACACAACCCACTGAATTCAAAGGGAAATGGAGCTTGTAGTTTTACTCAGGGATTTTAACAGTATGAACATTCACAGCTCAGCTTGCACAGACGGTGGTGAAGAGGTGGATGAAGGTCTTGTGTATTTTGTGAGTTCTGTAGCTCCTGATGGCTTAAACCACATTTTTACTTGGTTTTGAGGATCTGGATGTCAGTGGGATGTCTACATTGATTTTCTGTTCCAAACATCCAAACTATTTCAGATTGCTAAAAATCAATCCTTTGCCATGTTCAGCAAAAGAAAGCCGAAATGTGTACCATCTAAGGGCTTCTCTGGTATGTTTACACCTTGTTTGAGAGGCATCAGAATGGGTACCTGTGACACATTGGTTATCTGCAGAACAGAAACACCTGCACTATAAAAAAGCATTTTGCACTATAGTCTGGAAATTGCTGGTTTGAGCTCAGATGATGGCAATGCCATCCATTGCCAGTAACCAGAAACACATAATTGCCCCAACTCTGGGTGAGAAAGGTGACATTCCTGTCTGCTCTGTCGACAAAAGACACTCAAATATTTTGAAGTGTGAGCTTCTGGGTACAGATTAGGGCAGTTAGCATCCTCTTTGGAATGCATTGTTCGACCATTTGATGATGAATGAGCAGCAGGTATTGTAGCATTCAAACATTTGGAATCAGAATACTTTTTAAATAATTTGCCCTTTGTTTATAAGGGATAGAATTGCATCTGATTCATAAATATAAAGTTAAAGCTATGATCCCATGTTCTGCCTTCACTCCCTCAGACAAAGGAAATCATGCCTGCATATATGAGGGACCATAGTTTACTGAAATGTGTACACAATTCACACTCTCCCTTTTTCTCTCTCACCTTCCTTGAAATATTTATTTCTTCTTCTACTTTCTTCTGCTCTCCTCTCTGACAGTAGCTAAAAGGTTTATAGGTAGGTAACATCTCAGGTTATACAAAACAAATAAACCATTCCCATTCATACACATGGCTAGACACTGTTTTACAGAAAGATCACCGAAAGCAAGATTGCACCATACACTCCCAGCCCTGTGGTGCACCAAATATTATATATGTATCGGATATTATATATGCTCATCGAACAAAAAAACATTAATCACCTGTAATTGAAAGATACCTAATAGCTCGTCACCTCCAAAAGCATGAATAACAGCTTTGATACGATTTGGCGTGGACTGGACAACTTTCTGCAAGTAGACAACATCAATGTTCAGCCACTCTGGCATCAAAGAATTGCGTAGTTTGGCCAGATTTCATACATGCCTTTCCTGGCATCTAAGAGTATTCACATTTGGGGATTTTACAGGACAGTCCAGATGTGTGACTACTCCTGAATGTTCGTCGTGGCAATCTGTCTGCCCTGTGACGTGAGAATTGTCTTCTTGGAATACCGGGATAGGAATGATATGTTCCTCGGTAAGATAACAAGCAAAAGGCAAAACCTGGTTGTCCAGCAGCTCAATGTAGACTTTGTGGTTCAACTTTACTGTCACCTCAACCAAAGAACCCAATTCTGCATAATTACCACCCCTAGAACATCACAGATCCTTCTCCAGCTTGAACCACACCTTGCACACAGTCCTCATTGAAGGCTTCCTGAGGTATGAGGTATGCCCACTGTAGCCAGGAACTTTGTGAGCAAAAGTAAGCAAAGGCCTCATGTGCTACTCTGCTCCATATGTAAATGGTATGCAGTTCCCTGCTGAGCATTTTTTCAGAAATTGGTTGTGAAGGACCTGCGTTGGCTTCTAGAAGCAAATCTTACCTAGCAGCAAAGGGTTTTTTGTTCCCAAACTGTGAAGCATATTGGCGGCCCATTTACATTTACAGCATTTGGCAGAAGGTTTTACCCAGAGCAACATACAACTTATGCAATCTTACAATCCAAGCAATTGTGGGTTAAGGGGCTCAAGGACCCTACAGTGGCAGTTTGGCAGAAGTGGGATTTGAACTTATGTATATTCTGGTCTATAGTCCAGTACCTTAATCGCTAGGTCACCTTGGTCCCCGTCTGTCAGCTTCATCTTTCAGCCACAATTCTGATGAGAATGTCCTGTAGACTTTAGGCATTTTTGTCACTGCTGGTAGACCCATGTGCTTCAATATGCCTGCAAATTCAGCTACTTCCTTCACACTATGGCCTTTGGCACACCCAAATGCAATCATTCCTTTTTGCCAATCATTACAATCTGCTTAAGACATTTACTGCACTGTACCACCTCTTCTCAATCTATGAATCCCATCGCACATCCCGCAGGTATTTATAGCCTGATCATCCTCTTGCAGCGCCATCTGCAGGAATCTGAAGTTACTACCACCTTAAAACATGCAAACATGCATGTATATCTATTTTCTAACCTTAGTGGTCATTAGAGGTCCCGCAGGTAACAAAGGAGTTGCTTTAAAATTGCTCGTAGAATGAATTCTAGTTTTTTCAGGTACTTGGCTATCTGGAGCCTGTGCCCTACTAGGCTCTTTGGGAACCACCCCTTTTCTGCATGAAATATAGTTTCTGCATTTTGTTGAAATAATGAAAGGAAACTAATACATATCTCCTGGCTCTTTGAAAAGATTCTGATAGGGAGGTTCTGTCCCGCTCTGGAAGTTATGGTATCTGTTTGCATTTCCCTCTCCTCTGAACTCCTCTCTCGCAGCTTCTCTTGATGATTTGTGGTATTGCCACCATATTTTGACATTTGCCACATTTTGTCTCATTATTGTTTATTAGAGTAAAAACTAACTCCAAACCTCAGGCTATGTCTGGAAGCTGTATCACACCACCTTCTCTTTGTACTTCACTCTGTGTGAATGACATGGATTTTCTGTATGCTTGTGTGCAGGGGGGCAGAAGGAGGGAGTAAATTCTAGCTTTTACTATTAATTTGCGCAAACTGGTTTTCCTCCTTTGCCATACTGTAGCAGAAACGCATCACATTCATTCAGATATATAAATTACATTAAATCAATATTTTTATGACAGGATCGATTCTGCACACTGTTTTATTAAACACTGAAAAAATTATGGCTGGAATCAAAATATTCTGGCCCTCATAAGAAGCCATAGAAACTCTCAACTTCCACTAGCAGAATAGTGGTTCAGACAGTGGGTTCACAAATTAAATAACTCAAATACTAAAGCAGAAATTTGGATAAAGCGGGTTTGTATAGAGCTGTGTCAGGATGATGTGCACTGGGATCTGCCTGTAACTACAGTGTCCTACATGGCTCCCTTCTGACCCTTTTCTCATTCCACAATTGGCTGCTACATTACAGCCCGCTGAGCTTCCCCATACAAACCCTGCTTCTACTACATCTCCTGGTCATGTCTCATTGCACTTATTCTGTCAGTTTGTTCCATGTTCCTGACTCCTGTTGCTCCTGTAGAATAGAATAAAATAGAATAGTATCTTTGTCACTATACACAAGTACAATGAATGTTCGCATGGCATCTCTTTAATAAGTTTGACTGTTTGCTTTTTGGTTCATGTTCTTAGATCCTGTCTTCTATTGTGTTCTCTGTTCTTAGCCTCCTGTACTGTGTGTTCAGGTATTTCTGTGTTAGTGGATACAGTGTGTCCCAGTATTGTCAACTAACCCTGTATCTCTGTGTATCCTAGCCTTATGTTCCATTATTGTTAGCCTCTGTCTGATAGGAAAGGATCGAACTGGGGAAATCTGGAGCTGTGAGGCCACCTTGCCATCTTCAGCACAAATGTATCATGTACAGCGACTACATTACTACCCAGAAAGAAGCATTTGTTAATTACAAAATAATATACTGTAGAATACATTAATAAACCAGGGTTTTGAATTGTCAATCAAAATCTAAACAAGCTTTGTATAGCACGGTTTACAAGAGACATTGTAATATTATAAAATCCAAAAGCAGCCAGAAGTGACAGTGGCAAGGTAAAACCTTAAGAGGAAGCAAAGGCTAATCCTTTCCCTTTTAGGCCTCTCTTCGACTAACTAGGTGCAAAATTCAGACTTTGTAGGTTATTTTATATATTCACCTGCTGCTCCAGATAACCTCATGAGCTTCAATGGGATTAAGGTCTGGTGGCTTTACCAGTCAAAGTGTCCAAAAGTCATTGACTTCCTTTTACGGCCATTCTTAAGGCATACCAAACATGATAAACTCCCCTTTCCTCTTCCTTCAACTTATTTTACAAAGAACTAACTATGTATACCACACTTAACCATTCCTATATGCTTCTCAGAGTCTGAGCAACCGCGTTATCTTTGAAAGCCCAGGGTGTGCTGCTTTTCTGTTGATTTGTTTAATAAATTGTCTTACCTGCACCTCCTTCCCAAGTCCTAAGCCTCCTGCTTAACACAGCCGCCACATATTTGCAAAGGAAATCTCCATGTTATAAAAACAGTCACGAGCAGGTAAGATATAAATATGTAGATGCTTATATTCAAAGATTAAACATGTTGTTCTTGTTGCACAAACATTTAGCAGGTTTAACAGCATGTGGCACTTTGTAAGGCATAGGAGTGGAATGTGCCCTGGCTTAAAAAATAATCTCCTGGCACAGTGCTGAACTTGTGTACTGGGTGATCATTCGTTCATTTACTCACATTTTTATCCGCTTAATCCTCAACAGGGTCGCAGGAAAGCCGTTGCCCAGCCGGCAGCACAGGGTGCAAGACAGGAACAAACCTAGAAAGGGCCCAATTAATAGACTCTGTGCTCTTAACTAACTACATTTTCTCTTTTCTCTCCGAGCTTGTGTTCCGTTTCCAGTTCTACACACTAAGATGTTCCTCCGCTTCAGCTCCACTCAAGTTCTGTTCATCAGCAGCTCCAGCCCCACCATGCCTGGGCCACACCAGAGAGCAGTAACTCTCTCCCTCCTCCTTTTTTTTACCATTATTTTATTCAATATTTTATTTATCTGTTAATATTTACTTGGTTTCTGTTTTTTTTTACTATTATTGCAGACTTATTTGACTAGATGAATTAATTTCATTCTTACATTTATCATCTAAGAGTCCCAAGGAGAATGTGTTCCTTTTTCAGTCTTGGTCCTCCCAAAGTTTCTTCCTCATAATGATTAGGGAGCTTTTCTTTGCCACTGTCACCCTAGGCTTCCTCAATTTGGGATTGGGCTTTGATATTAGAAGACAATCTAAAATTGTAAAGCTGCTTTGAGACAATGTGGGGGATATATTTTTGGCACACTTTGGGCCAATTAATACTTTTTGAGGAACATTTAAACACCACAGCCTAAAATCAACTGTACTTCCCATTCAAACACAGCAATTCTTTTACAATGTTAGTGATGAAACATCAAGACGCCATTTACCTATATTTCTCTCAGATTCACTTTCACATCTTCTATTTGAATCAGAAGAGTGAAGGTTCTGGCTGAGCAAATATATGGATTTTAACCACCAACACACACACACACACACACACCTGAATGTAACTTCTCTAAAACAAGACTTTCAGGACTGAACCCTGAGGCATTTCACTTCTCAGCTGAGAAAATTATCTGCGACTGTTGATATATTGCCATCAAGAGTGCTAATAAGAGTGTCATATCAAGCATTAGATCACTAATTATATTAATCTTTAGCTCATTTCTTCCTTTTTCTATTCTGTGCGATGTGGTTAACCTTTGTTCTCAACATTAAATGGTACCTCGACACCACTGGTTTTGGGCTCCTGCTTAGCCTACTCATGGTTGTGGTGGGGAGGTGGTCTAGAGACCAACCCAGAATTCACAATGTGCAGGCAAGCATGTACTCTGAACAGGGTGCCAGTTCTACTCAAGGCTGGGCAGTGCCAGGGGAGGTTTCCTCATACCCCAGACATGTATGATTCTGTCCCCTGAGCCCAACAAAGTTAAACTTATATACTCATTGAGCACTTTTAAAGTTTAGTAAAGCTTTACTAAAAATGGCCAGGGTCTCCTTTGTTTTGCTCTTGAAACAGTCTCAGTTCTTCATGTTTGAATTCCACAAGATGTGGGAAACCTTTCTTTGAGATTCTGCTTCACATTGATAGGATTTCATTCCTGCAATTCCAGCAAATGTTTCAGGTGCACGTTCATGCTCAGAATCTCCTCTTCTACCACATCCCATATGTGTTCTGTTGGATTCAGAACCAATGACTGGGAGCTTCACTGAAGAAGAGTGAACTCATAATCATTGACACGATCTCTAAACCAGTTTGAGATGACTTTTGCTTTGTGACGTGGTGCGTTATCATGCTGGAAGTAGCCAGCAGAAGTTGGGTAAGTTGTGGCCATGAAGGGATGCACATGGTCAGCAACAATACTCAAAAAGGCTGTGGCATTCAATCATTGATGATTGGTAGTAATGGGCACAGTGTGCCAATACATTTCCCATACCATTGGTGCATCTCTACCAGCTTGGACTGTTCACACCAGTGTGGTTGGGTCCGTGGCTCAAGCTATTGGTGCCAAATTCTGACTCTGTGCCAACTGCAGATTCAGTTTTCTGTCCTCGGGTGACAGACATGGAACCTAATGTGGGCCTCTGCCTTTGTAGCCCATCCGCCTCAAGATTTGACATGCTGAGTTAGTATTATTTGATTATTATCTTAACTGAGCTAATAACCTATGGCTAAGTTCCACACAAGTAAACATTTAGCTCTTTCATATTTAGTCATTTAGCAGATGACAGTATCCAGAGCAACTTAACATACTGTATGATACAATCTTACAATCCAAGCAATTTCTGGTTAAAGGAAAGGTCTTACTCAAGGAGCCAACACTGGCAACATGTCAGAGGTGGGATTTGAACCTTAGACCAGTATCCTAACCAGTAGGCTACCACAGTCCCAAACTAGCAGGTATCTGATAAAAATGGAAACCCACAACATATAACCCTGCTAAGAAACAGCAGTAAAGACCAGTGTGTTGTAGCACCAATAAGACAATGGGAGTTCACCAGCTAAAACAACACCAGACCAACACTAACCAACATAAACTTGGACCGACATTGAATTCGCATTCTCTTTCTGATTGACCAGCAGACTAGCATCCAAAAACAACATGTGCTTGTCTTCAGTGTTTTTTTTTTTTAAAGAAGAGAAGCTAGACAATGCATGACAATGAAAAGTACTTGAAACCAAAGTAGTAAAGTACTGGTTATTTGCTGGATTCATATCAACTAAAGCTCACAGTGGTGCTACGGTTCTCGTTCAGTGTGAAAGAAATATTGACGTTTCATTCAATATTTTCTCTAGGTTGTCTCTTTTCTAATCAAAATAATGGGCACAAATGTCAAATTGCTTATCATGCTTTTAAGGGTCCTAACAAATCGCTGGCCAGAGAAGTACAAATTACTAAGAAAATGCACTCCTGATACCCGTGTCACCATTTGCTCGTTACTGCTCTTTGCTGCAGTGAACTGTTGGGCTGAGAAAGCTGGAAACAGGGAAATTCACTTACACAGTCTTCTTGTACACAAAGATAAAATCATGGAAATATTTAAATGTTTCATAGTTCTGCGTTCTCAAAGACAGGAAAACAAGCTTTCAAAACTGTCAGCAGAATTCGAGACCTCAGAAAACAAGAGTCTTTGTAGAACAATAACCAGAAGGTTGTCTAATGCAGGTTTTGCATCTAGAAGATATGTTAAAAAGCCATTGCTGTCTAAGAAAAAAATCAAAGACAGAAAAAAAAAAACTTTCTGGCAGAATATGGAATGCAGTTTTGTGGACACATGAATCATGATTTGAGTTGCATGCTGATGGTCCAAAGAAGTGTCTTCAACAATCTGGTGAGAAATACAACAGTGAATGCATCTCTACTACCATTAAACATGGAGGTAGAGGTGTCAGAGTAAGGAGATTTATCAGCAGCTTTTACTGGTGATATGCTTTGCTGTGAAAAGTCAGCTAATGCTGGAAATGGAGTGCAGGATTGCAGAATGGCTTGTTTCCCATAAACGAAAAGTTCCTGAAGTGCAACGATCACGTTATATTATACCATGAAGACCACCTAGAAGTGGCTTGAGTTAAATGTGCTTATATTTCACAGAGAGAGAGAGAGAGAGAGAGAGAGAGAGAGAGAGAGAGAGAGAGAGAGAGAGAGAGAGAGAGAGAGAAGATGGGCTCAGCGAATCAATGTGCTGCAAATAGCTTTCCAGTGAAATAAGATTTTACTCATCATAAACAGTAAAAAAGTAAATTAGTATGTGGTGGTAATATGCTAATATTAAATATTAACATATTACATATTTAAAATAACATATGGGAAAAAATGCAGCATCTTGGCTCTATATATGGTGAATTTTACCCCCACTTTATCCTTACTGGTGTTGTGGAGCTCAAGAAAGAGGTCCTGAAATTCTTAGCCTCCAGGCCATGACTGATGGCTCACAAGAGGCTTGCTGTTGTAGTGGTGGGGAACTCTCCCTCATCCGGCCTTCCCTCCCTATCCTCTTATGTGTCCAGGTGATGTTCAACCCAGCTTGAAGGCACCACTGGGACTCAAACCTGGGTCATTCTGGTGGTTTGTTAAAAAAATACAACTGCACTATCCAAGCGCCTGAAGATAGATATATGGAAATGTTTTTTTTTTCTATGAGTGTGATGATATGGTGTGTCGTAGTGAAAAATGACCAAGTAAGATTGGGTTGTCCTGCTAGAAAAAAAAAGACAGACACTTGCATGGTTAACATTTTCAAAAGTCACACCTAAAAGTGACACCTACTGACTGGTCTGAAAACGTGGTGGTATAACGGGGTAGAATTTAGTTGCTGGCAAGACATTTGTCCCATTTCAGGAATGGCGAGAGCCGAGGTTGGTGGGTTTTCAAGGTGCATGGAGGGAGATCTGTCCTGCCATCACAGGTGGCAGTTTGGCGAGATAATGAAGTTAGACTGTATAAACAAAACAAAAAATCAAGAACGTCCACAATAGCCCTGTATCTGTAAGAGTTGAACCAGAATTAAGAGATGTGTTTGAGAAAAATATGTAATTCTACCCGTGTCCACCTTCTGTGATGCCTAACTATGTCAGTTAAAGGTATGGGAATTGTAAGCAGAGCGAAATCTACAAGTGAATAACACTCCTAGTATTCCTCCCTCCCCAGCACCACTGTGCCTATGATCCAGCAAATGCACATCACTCCACATCAGAGGCGCTGTGCATTAAAACCTCTGCACAATTCATTTCACTTTTTATTACTGCCAGCACAGAGCCTCCGCCGCCTGAATTTATGGTGTTTATTCAAATGCGGGCAAATGCAGCCTGAATTATGGCTGTCCATGAAAATATCATTTACTGCTAATCTCCTTCCCTCACCCATCATATATATTGGATGCTTGGATGTATGTGTCCTTTCATCCTGGCTCCAGGTGCCAAGGGGGTTAAGATGCAGCACACAGAGAAGCTAGAATTGAGAGAGAATGCGAAACCAAAGCAAACAAAGCATCAGCCCTTACACAACTAGTGTGCACATAACACTTTCACACATCGTTATTACATACGTGTCTTACCCATTTATCTTCCAGTCACCCTTTCGACTGCTAATCGTCACTCAAAATGTTCAAAGTGGATTTTATAAATCAAACAATAATAATATGTAACAGGTCATTTTTAGCGTGTTTAATTATAAGCCCTGAATATCTGCTGTGCCTGATGCACACCTGGTCAACCACCAATCAAATAATAAATCTGGTCAGTGGTGGTCCTATGGTGGTCCCTTTCCACTGAAGTATTGAATGGAAGGCTGGGAATTGTACATAGTATCAGAAGGGCTACAGTTATGACAATTATAAATACACACACACACACACACACACACACACACACACACACATCATCCTTCACCTGAAGTCTTGAGTGAGACTTGCTTTAATGATGGTCAATGCGGAAAATACGTACTCGCATCATCATACTTCCTCTTGATTCTTGGTCCAGATTCTTTCTACGATAGGTGAAGCTGATTTAATGGCCAACGAGTGTGTAGTACTGTGGAAGCTTAACATTGAAGGTACTGGACTGTAAACCAAAAGGAACGTTTCCTTTAGAATTTGCTGATATAATTCCTAAATCAGTGTTCATGCAGTGATGGCAAGTCGTTTTGGCCCACATGC
Source organism: Ancistrus triradiatus (assembly GCA_025084515.1). Classification (NCBI taxonomy): domain Eukaryota; kingdom Metazoa; phylum Chordata; class Actinopteri; order Siluriformes; family Loricariidae; genus Ancistrus; species Ancistrus triradiatus. Next base: position 38,209 of record JAJAGP010003080.1, read on the forward strand.
AGCAAAGCAATGCTAATCCATGGTACTACAACCAACAAGTTTCACAGATGGGATGCTGGATGCAGGGACTGTGGTAGCCTAGCGGGTAAGGTACTGGACTATGGACCACAAGGTCCAGGGTTCAAATCCCACCTCTGCCATGCTGCCACTGTTGGGTCCTTGAGAAAGGCCCTTAACCCACAATTGCTTGGATTGTAAGACTGTATCAGTTGTAAGTCGCTCTGGATAAGGGCGTCTGCTAAATGCTGTAAATGTGTGTTCATTTCTTTAGACAGAATGATTCTCATTTAAACCAAAACGTCTATTTCGATTTCATCCATTCACAATGTTTTTTTTTTCCCCCAATAGCTTTCTGGATTGTCAATGTGCCACATTAAAGTCCTTTTTGAAGAGCAGTAGCTTTCTGGTGGACATGAACATGAGCCAATGTGAGAGACACCTTTAGGTGCTTAGAAGTGACCCTGGGTCTCTGTGACCACATGGACAATTACACACTTTGTTCTTGGAGTGATCTTTTTTGTCCAACAAGTAACAATGATTGAATTCCTTCAATTTTTACATAATCTGTCTGACTGTGGATTGGTGGGGTCCAAACTCTTTAGAGGCGGTTTGTAACATTTTTCGGTCTGATAAGCATCAGCAATATTTTTCTAAGGTCCAGAAAAGTGCTTTGTTTGTGTCATGATACTCGTCCATAAATGTGTTGATCCCTGTTATTTAAATAGTTTACATTCAGGGCCATGAGGGGCCGAGGCCTAATCAGCAGCATTAAAACCTGCATTATTCTTCTCTATCTCTGAATCATCACCATACAACTCGTGATTCGTGACTCCACACAACTCAGCCAAACCACTCTTAATTAAACTTTCCTTATTCTGCCAAAAACATCATTTTTGTCTTTGATGTTTTTTCAGACAGCAAGAATTTTTTAACACATCTTCTAGACACAAAACCTGCTTGAGACAACCCTTCTACTAATTGCTTTTCTTAAGAGATTTTTTTTGCCAGTGAGTATAGATAAAAGTGTTAATGACTAAGTTAAATGAAATGAATGATTTTTTTTGTAATTAAAGGGCAAAAAAAATTCTTCACACCAACATGAAACATATTTGCATTAGGATTATACTGAGAGAAGATGCAGACGTGTGTTACAGTTAGCTCAATTCCAGCAGTTTGACATGTTTGTAACTTGGCTGTTTGCACATGGATAATCCACAAAGAGCTACATCTAAGAGTTATATAAAGCAGATGGCTGAATGAACCTTCAGTCACAAAATCCATGATTCTTAGTTTGTAGCGGAAAAGCATTTTAAGCCTTTAATGAATAAACAGCTGGGTGTTGTAACTGTAACGATATAATGACCTGTTAGATATTATTCTAAATTGATTTGATTTTCATTGGTGCATAATTAAATAAGACACTAAAAAATGACTTACAAGGCAATTATCTTTGTTTTTGCCTGCTCTCTGTAATCAGCAGAAGGCTTGAAATGAAACGAACTGGAATGCATCAGGGGAAAAAAAAAAATGCCCCATTTTTCCCCCAGGGGGGGGGGGGGGGGGGGTGTTTGTTTCCCATTTTTTTTCAGCTTTTGGCCAATGTAAAAAAAAAAAAAAAAAAAAAAAAGGGCCCACAAAGGGAAGGGGGCCAAAAAGGGGTTTTCTCCCAAGACAAATTAATATATTTCAATATGTTTGGAGACTATCCTACATTGGCTTTATCCAGAGTGACCTACACACTGATATGGTCTTACAAACCACAATCACAGTTGTGGGCTAAGAACCGTTGCTCGGAGACACAACAATACAGACCAGCCGAGGTGAGATTTGAAAACTGGTATTTCTGGTCCATAGTCCAGCATCTTAACTGCTAGACCACCGCAGTCCTAGCTTTTTATTTTTTATAGTCTTAAAATAGCTAAAATATTCACACACTGGTCACTTCATTAGGTGCTGTTCAATTGCTTGTTAACTCATGTGTACACATGGTCATAATAACCTGTTCAAATTCAAAGCTTTGAGCATCAAAATGGGGAAGAAAAATGATTTAAATGACTTTGAACATGGCATGGTTGCTGGTGTGAATCTTTCAGAAGCTGATGATCTGGGTTTTCACGTACAGCTATCTCTAGAGTTTACAGAGAATGGTCTGAAAAAGAGCTAATATCCAGTGAGAAGCAGTTCCCTGGACGAAAATGTCTCATTGGCTGGGGACAACGTTCCACCAAGTACATTACATTTACAGCATTTAGCAGACGCCCTTCTCCAGAGCGACTTACAATTGATACGGTCTTACAATCCAAGCCATTGTGGGTTAAGGGCCTTGCTCAAGGACCCAACAGTGGTAGCTTGACAGAGGTGGGATTTGAACCCTGGACCTTCTGATCCATAGTCCAGTACCTTAACCGCTAGGCTACCAAAGCCCCAAGTACTTTTCCCCAAGATCCTAAAGTGACTGTGTATCGGCCTAAATAATGTAGCTATGCATATTTACATTATTTTATTCAATATTTAATTTACCTGTGAATATTTACTTAGTTTCTATCATACAAGTCATCTAAGGAGGATGCGTCCCTTTGAGTCTTGGTCCTCCCAAAGCTTCTTCACTTATAATTTTTCCCTTGCCACTGTCGCCCTAGGCTTACTCAATTTAGGATTGACCTAAAATATAACTAGATAATATAACATTTTAAAGCTGCTTTGAGACAACACGCTATAGAAATAAATCTGATTCAACTTGACTTGTTGATGCCAGGGGTCAGAGGAAAATGGCGAGATCAAGCTAACAGAAAAGTAACAGTAACTCAAATAACCACTTGTTACTACCAAGGTATGCAGAAGAGCATCTCTGAACGCAAGACATGTCAACTTGAAGCAGATGGGCTACAGCAGCAGAACACCACATGATTTGCCACTCCTGTCAGCTAAGAACAAGCAACTGAGGCTACAATTTTCATAGGAGAAGATCTGAAAACACATGATCTGGTCTGATGAGTCTTGATTTCTGTTTCAACATTTGGGTGGTAGGATCTGAACTGAAAGCACAGACCCATCTTGCTTTGTATCAATGGTTCAGGTTGCTGGTAGTCATGTAATGGTGTGGGGCCCATTTTGAGCATTGTTTAAATGCCACAGCCTATTTACATATTGTTGCTCACCATGTTCATCCTTCTATGACCACAGTGTACCAGCTCCTATGCACCATGCCACAACGCTCAAATCATCTCAAATTGGTTTCTCGGACATGACAATGAGTTCTCTGTACTCAAGAGGCCTCACCAGATCTCAATCCAATAGATCACCTTTAGGATGTGGTGGAACAGGAGATGAGCAGCCAATGATGCTATCATCTGAAAATAAACCAAAATCTCTGAGGAATGTCTCCAACACCTTGTTGAATATATGCCATGAAGAATTAAGGCAGTTTTGAAGGCAAAACTAGGCTCAACCCAGAACTAGCAAGGTGCACCTAATGAAAAGCTCAGTGAGTGTATTTCTGTCTGATACTAGCTTGAAAAAAGTAAATGGTTCTTTAAAACTACATGTCATTTGTCAGCTTCATTTTATGTTTCCACATCAGGAATTACAGACAACTGAATGACCCTGAAGCTAACGGAAACAGCAATGACCATAGCTATGAAGACCGGTGGCTGAGTACTGATGGATGATAATGGCCCCTCAGTTCTTTCCCGGTATGTCCCTGTACACAATCGGACCAAAACAAAGAAGATGATGTCGCAAATGATTGTACTGCAAAAAACAGACCCCATGGAGTGACTCCTTTCTCCACACTGACAGCAGATATGGAGACATTTTAAGAAGAATGGAGGAGAAAGCTATAAAAGCAGGATATGGATGGCTAGGCACTGTATAGAGAGGGAACATTATGTTTGAGAGACACATATTATAGCTTATAGTACAGGCCTTTCCCTTCACCATATCAATGATGTACTGTATAATCCATAATTCATAAGGTATTAGGAGGATGTAGGCAAAACAATGACTACAAATTGTTGTCAACATTCTGAAAATGATAAACTATAAGGTCAAATGTGCACGGACAAAGTAACCACTTCAAAACTGTGTGTGCTTGTAGAACATCTCATTCCTAAACCTGTTCAATAACGAGTGATTCTTCAATTAGGGGAACTTGCTTCCCCAAGTTATAAATTCATGTTAGAAATATTTTATTTACTTATTAATACTTACTAATTCCAAAACAAATATATTAGGTATAAAAATGTAATTTATTGCATCAAACCCAGGTCCCCTGATGGTGAACTAGTATTAGACACCTGCTCCACACTTCACTGTAAAAGTGGCACAGGCCAAACCATCAAAACGTGCCTTTATTGCCCCTCAACCAAACTTTAAATGGTGCCAGGTACTGTTCTACTGGCAGCCACCAAAGCTATACACAGTGGACAACCAGATAGTGAATCCCAATGAAAACAGGTCCACTGGCCAACAGAAATGTGCTTTTGATCTGAGGACAGAAAGAGGCTGCTTGGCCACTGAAACACCTCATGAAGCTCCAAACAAACAGGTCATTTGCTGACCCTGCTCCAGCGAGTGTTGCAAGCAAAGACTGAATGGTTTTGCTAGATGTCCCTACTTCACACCATAAATGTATGAGCATGTGCACTTTGTTTCTCTCAATGGCTGCATTAGGTAGTGAATAGGATATTACCTGAATAGCTGAAATTACATTGTAATGTATGCTTTTATGGTATTGTGTTCAGCAAGTGCTCCAAATCTGCCATAACCCAGCCTTATACTGACAACAAGAAGAGGCGCTAGCAAAATCGCTCCATCTGCAGCTACTGTATGTGCAAGAAAGTAAAACACAGATGTAATGCAGAATATAAATACAGAGAATGATAAGAAACTACCGTTTATTATAAATCCTGTATGTGTTTGCACTCACCTGGGGACTTTTATGTAGTGTGTGGGTGTAAAACAACAAAGCAGCAATTATCTCCTCAAAGTGTAGCTGTGAGTTATTTTTATTCAGAAAAGAAAGGTCTTTATGTTTTGTATTTATAGCAGTTCGCTTAAAACAAGTGAACAATTTCATTCTACATACATAACCCAATAAAAACATTTAAAAAGGGTTAAATAAGGTCCAAATTAAACAGGAAACAGCTGTAAAAATATATCAATATTTATGTCAAATTGACATAAAACTTGTAAAGTAACAGACACGCACGTAGGCATACACACACAGTGGTGCTTGAAAGTTTGTGAACACTTTAGAATTTTCTATTTTTCTGTATAAATATGACCTAAAACATCATTAGATTTTCACACAAGTCCTAAAAGTAGATAAAGAGAACTCAGTAAAACAAATGAGACAAAAATATTATACTTGGTCATTTATTGATTGTGGAAAACGATCCAATATTACATATTAGTGAGTAGCAAAAGTATGTGACCCTCTGCTTTCAGTATCTGGTGTGACCCTCTGTGCAGCAATAACTGCAGCTAAACGTTTCCTGTAACTGTTGATCAGTCCTGCACACCGGCTTGGAAGAATTTTAGCCCATTCCTCTGTACAGAACAGCTTCAGCTCTGGGATGTTGGTGGGTTTCCTCACATTAGCTGCTCGCTTCAGGTCCTTCTACAACATTTCCATTGGATTAAGGTCAGGACTTTGACTTGGCCATTCCAAAACATGAACTTTATTCTTCTTTAACCATTCTTTGGTAACCAGTGATTCTTGTTGGTAGAACAACTTGTGTGCTTAGGGTTGTTTGTTGCTTGCATGAACCACCTTCTCCTGGATTTTCAGTTCATGGACAGATGTCCTGACACTTTTCCTTTAGAATTCTCTGAATATCATTCAAGAATTCATGTTCCATCAATGATGGCAAGCTGTCCTGGCCCAGATGCAGCAACACAGCAAGCCCAAACCCATGATACTACCACCACTATGTTTCACAGATGGGAACAGGCTCTTATGCTGGAATTTACAGTTCTCCTTTCTCCACAACATAAGGCTTTTCTTTTAAACCAAAAAAGTTCCTTTTTGGTCTCATACGTCCACAAAAAACATTTTCCTCCAAAAGCCTTCTGGCTCGTCCAACGTGATCTTTAATCAAAACTGCAGATGTGCAGCAATGTTTCTTTTTGGAGAGCAGTGGCTTTCTCCTTGCAAACCCTGCCATGCAACACCATTGTTGTTCATGTTCTTTTCGATGGTGGACTCATGAACATTAACATTATTCCAATGTGAAGAGAGGCCTTCAGTTGCTTAGAAGTTTACCCTGGGAGTCCTTTGTTTTGACCTCGCCCAACTATTTACACGCCTTGTTTCTTGGGACTGATTCTTTGTTGGTCGACCACTCCTGGGAGGGTAACATGGTCTTGAATTTCCTCCATTTGTACCACAATCTGTCTGACTGTGGATTGGTGGAGTCCAAACTCTTTAGAGATGATTTTGTAACCTTTTATCCAGCCTGATGAGCATCAGCAACTCTTTTCTAATGAGGTCCTCAGAAATCTACCTTGTTCCCGTGCCAATGACGAACATGATACACCTTCCACAAACATGTGTTGTGTTGAAGAGCAGACCTTTGATAGATCCTTGCTCTTTAAATAAAACAGGGTGCCCACTTACACCTGATTGTCATCCACCTGACTCTAATTTCTTCACCTTTCAAATTGAACTTCTTAATCTTAGAGGTTCACATACTTACTTTTTGCCCACTCATTAATATTATGTAATATTGATCAATTTGTTTGTGTAATGTGCTCAGAAAGGCTGGTGAGATAAGAACTTTTGTAACAGACCTGAAAAACTGAGAGAAATCGACAAAATAACAAAAAGTAAATGATTTGCATATAATGTCAAAGTAATAATGGCTCTGTAAGGCTTACAATTGTGCTGGGTTTACTGCACATCTTTCTCCAAGCCTCTCCACAGTAGGAAGTCAGTTTATTACTCTGTGAGATAGAAAAACTCTTTCCTAATTAACAGACTCCGAATGATTTCTAATTACCAAACCAGTATCACCAAATAAGAAGAAACACTCTTATTTAGCATCCCTGGTGTTAGTGTGTGTGCTTCCTGCTGTGGCCTTCAAATTTGGGCTCACTGAATTACTTCCACATTGGGTAACAGCGTTGAGGGTATCACGGTTTCAAAATAAACCTATTTACATTTTCTGATAACGAATATGTTTACACTGCAATTCTAGTGATTGCATTACACATAACTGTTTAACAAAAATAAAATTACTTGCATCCACACAGTGTTTCTGATTGAGAAACAGGGATTGTATGTTATGGTCGGTTAGAGTGTAGACGTAATAGCATGGAAAAGCACCCTCATCTTCAACATGCACAAGGATTAATCCAAGGCATGTGATCTCAAAAGAAACATCAAATCATATAGGTGCACTTGGGAAATATTATCTAGCCGAACCCAAGTCCTATTGTTACTATAAGATGCAAGTGTAATTGCAAGCTTTTATGGCAATGTTTTGACTTCAACAATTGCAGTGAATCTGCAAGCACCATAAAGCAAAATCAAGAAACTGCAGATACCTGTATTAGCTTACTGTATAAGTGGGAGAAAAAAGCGGTAACAGATGGGATTATTAAGGACATTTCATAGCAGTGCTCTCACATTTTTAAGACCCCCTATAGAATTTTCTGTATTTCTTGAATAAATACATGGCAAAAGATAAAACAGATCTGGTTGAGACCCCCGCATGTTGACCGCAGAGCTAAACGTATACTGTTAACTACTGATCAGTCCTGCATCTTGGATCATCTTGGAGAACGGTTTAGCCCATTCCTCTATACAGAGCAGCTTTAACACTGGGATGTTGGTGGGTTTCCTCACATCAGCTGCTTTATTGATCTAGTTCAGACTTTGACTTGGTCTGGACTTTCAAAACATTAACTTTATTCTTCTTTGACCATATTTTGATAATGTCTTGCGTGCTTAGGGGCATTTTCCCCCCCCCCCTGACTTATATGACTCACATTTTCTTGAGATTAAGTTCACAGACAGGATGTTCCTGACATTTTACTTTTGACTTTGCTGGAAAATTCATGGGGTTCCACCACTAATGGCAAGCCATCAAACCATGACACATACCAAACCATGTTTCCAGAGGCATACGGTGCTTATGCTGAGGCATGTCCAGACATATCACTTCTCATTTAAACCAGAAAGTTCTATTTTGGGCAACAAATTGTTTGATCACATGATCTTTAGCAAACTGCCGATGGGAAGCAATGTTCTTTTTGAAGAACAGCGATTTTCTCCTTGCAACATTGCTTGTTTGGTGTTCTTCCTGTCGGTGGAGTCAAGTTAGTCAATCTTAGATAGCCCCATTAGTTGCTTAGAAGTTACCCTGGGTGCCTTACAGACTATTACGCGCCTTGGTCTTAGAATGATCTTTGTAGGGTGAACACTCCCTAGGGAGGGTAACAAGCATCTTGAATTTCCTCCATTTGAATACAATATGTCTGACTGTGGATTGGTGGAGATGGGGCCTGATCAAGATTCAAGATCAGCATCAACAAGTCATTTTTCTGTGGTCCTCAGAAATCTCTATTGTTGGTACTCTATTGGTACACTTCCATCAACGTGTGAAACTCAATTAGACTTGAAAGATCCCTGCTCTTTAAATACAAGAGTGTACCCACTCACACTTGTTTGTCATCCCATTGACTGAAAAGACCTGAGCTGTTTGAGCTCATATTAATGCAGAAATATAGAAATCTTCCACCACCACTGTACAAACAGAGAAAAAGATAAGAATGTGTGGGATGCTATAAACCAGTGATTAATTTGAAATACATGAGGTAAGCTAACACCAAGTGTGCTGTGATCCGGCAAGTTTGCATTAAGTGAAAAGGTCCCGGAATGAATAAACAAAACTGTGCTCATAGTGCGACACATACTGTAGCTTGTTCCGGCAGGATCCGGCTCTAATTAAGCACTACTTTAAATCCTGCATGTGTGCCCATTCACCTTTAGGCCCTCCCATGCAAGTTGTGGTTGTACAACAACAAAGCCACAATTATCTCTGCTCAAATTAGCTACAAGTACTTTTCTCATTCAGAAACACAGAGCAAGTCTTAGTATTAATAATTTTATAACAGATAGCTTACAAAATGACCTTTCATAAGAAATGTAAACAATTTAATCATAACGGCTGAGATAGACCTACACAAATATTTTTAATAGCTTAAATAGAAGCTTATTTAAATAAGCATTAGCTGCACAAATATATACATTTTAATGCCAAGCTGGCATAACAGACTTTTCATAATATAAGGCCATGATGTGTGTGTGCTTGTCTGTTTATTAATTTTATTTAATGTCGCATCAGTGGCTATATTCACAAAAGAACTTAGGTTATACCAACACACTAGTCATGAGCCAATTTAGAGCGACCAACAAACCAGTCTATAGTAAAGCATGTCTTTGGAATGTGAGAGCAAACAAGAGCACCCGGAGGAAACCCATGGGGAGAACATACAAAATTCACACAGGCAGTCCAGGGGTGGGATCAAATTGAGGACAAAATTCTAAATTGCCTGCTTTTGCTGTGCCTTCTGAAATCTTGTGCCTATTTTTTTTTTTTTTTTTTTTTTTTTTGGGGGGGGTTTTTTTTTTTTAGTTTTGGTTATGTTTGTTTTTATTTGGGTTGTTTTTATTTTTTTTTTTTATGGGGTGGGGGAGGGTGGGGGGGGGGGGGGGGTTGGTTTTTTTTTTTTTGTTTCTTTGGGTTTTTTTTTTGGTTTTCTTCCCCCCCCCTCTTGGGCTTTCTCTATTGGCCCTTTTTCCCTGCCTGCCCTGTTCTTGCGCTCCCTTCTGTCCCTGCCTCCTCCCTCTGTCGGTCCGTCGTCGGTCGCTCCTGGCCCCGTTTGATGCGGGCGCCTTTCTCTAGCGCGCGCCCTGCTCCCCCCGGCGATCTCAGTTTGAGCTGATGGTGGGTTTTGTGGTACGAAATTGAATCCTGCAGCTGTTAAAAGTGCACAGGGACTGTGTAACGAGGAAAACTGTGGGTTAAGCCACAGTTTGCCACCTATAGCATTCAATTTTCCAATTCACGACCAAACTCAACAGGGAGTCCACCATCTAGCCCTTTTAAAACACCAGCCTGCTGAACATGGCTCGATTTGGTCCATGAGGTGCATTCTTTGGCATTTAATGAAAATAAACATTCTGTGTCTAGCTGAAGATGAACAGCTCGATGGTGAAATGGAACTAAACCGGGCTGAGACTAGTAGAAAAGTTTGGAGAATCTACTTTTCTGTGCCCATGTATCAGCTAATGTGTACTTCCCACACCAGAAGCACCATGTGCCTAAACAAGAGCAGGATTCCCAGCTGGGCTTCTTTCCTCATTCTGCACAGCACTCTGTGGGGAAGTCCCTATTAAGGGTTCAAGAGCAACAAACTGGCAGTCATAGTGCTGAATAACCTAAAGCACTAAATGAAGAGGTTGCATCCTTACGACTATTTGTTTCAACTCTAAGCTTTGCTCATAACCTTGAATGCCGGGATAAATTGCTCCATGCTAGAAACAAGGCGGGAGAATAACAAGCAAGAGAAGAAATATAGTGAGAAACCTTTTGCAGAAAATTGTTGTCTCAAGCTCTCATCTCAAATGCCAGAAAAAGGAGAGAAGAGATTTATCGGCATGAGCATTTGACATGTCATGTTTTAGAATGACTACGCTCTATAGAGTAAAACCTCTTCACTGGGTCCTGACTGCAAAGGTTTTGGCAGATTGGCAGGACATGTGAGCATTCCCAATCTAGTCACCATGTCTTATCATCAGTGAACAAATCAGTGGGATTTTTGGGATTTTCAAAAGTGACCCGGACATGTTCAAACACACGAGGTCCTTTCTCAAACAGTAACTACAAAATTCTTTAGAGTACTGCTTCAGAATCCATTGCGAATTGGCTAGACACTTTCAGCTGAGTATGTGATTGCTTATGGTGATCGCTGGCTTGCATGCACTGTTGCTTCTGTACCATGGAAACTGACAACCAGTTATTGTGTTTGGCAATGAGTGTTTACGCAGAAAGTGCTTCAGTTCTACGCTGCACATTCTAAGAAATTGTATGGCCTACCACTTTGGACATGAGCCGCTGTTGTTTCTGTATACATCACAGAACCTGCACATACTGTTTTTTCGACCAGGGAAGCTCATGTAATGCAGACATTTGCTGAAATTTAATATATACTGCATATATCATAGAGTAGCTTACCTTAAACATGCCTAAAACACTTACATTAAACTACTGTTGGGCAAAATCATAAAGCTTATTTTATACTAATTGAAAAAAAAGGCACACAGATAGAAATGTGCATGCAGTTGCGTCTCAGGCAGATATGTAAATGATTACAGATGTGGTCTGATTAGACACTGGGTATTGCCAAAAGAGGGTGTAAAAGTGCTTCCCCCACTGCCCTATATAAAGGCTCTCAGAAGCTACTTTTTGGTAGTGTACCTCTTCGTGACTGCTAGACATGCATCTATGAGGCACTCAAAGACATTATGCCCTGTTGACAGACTTTTCCGACTATCTAGGCTGTTCTGACCTAGCTGTTAGATGGTGTTGGGACCATTGGTTCTCTGAGGGCACGCACACACAATGAACTTTCTCTGGACAGCCCAGACAGACCACCAATAGAGAGGACTGTTTGATCTGCTAACAAGCACGAACAGCTCCCAGTTTCATTGTCCACCATCCAGACACAGGTGGCATCTTAACTACACAACCCTGTCTCTGTCCAGACCATTTCCAGCTGCTTAGCAGAAGGAAATTTGTTGTCACAGTGCCCATTACGTGTCTTGCCATTGACAGCCACTTACTGTCACCTTCATTTGCTGTGGTGACGTGAACTAGAAACCTGGAGTTCTATGGACTGTAACCATATCTTTCAGTGATGAATGCAGGTTCTGTTTGGGATTTTATGACAGGTTTAATTATGGAGGCCTCGTGGTTGTTTTGCCAATCAAGCATTTACGGGACCAGCTGGGATGCCAGCTTTGGCAACCTAAGACTATGCGGGAGCTGTAACATCTGTGGGCAAATGTGGCACAGAACCTGTTTGGCATCAATGCCCAGCCGTATCTCATCTTGTATCCAAGCTAGAGGTGGCCTAACAGGGTAACTAGAGCCTCCTTAAAAAAATATTTTTCCCAATAAATGTATCCTTTCGCTTCAATATTGTAATCACTTACATATAGCATCATAACATTCAAAGAAAGTTTCATTCTAATCCAACAGTTTTTTTGGTCATTGAGTGTACAGTATAATAAGGTATTGGATATCATGTAATTTGAGTACTGTATTGAAAATGAAAAACAAAAATGATTATTGTCACAACCATGGGTTTTCCTCACTACATTTCCCAGTGCATAGCACTCCCACCACATGACCCCCTACATCAATGCACTTCCTCATTTAGCAGGGGAAAGTGTCAGAGAGTATCGAATTGCATATCGTTTGCATGGAGAAAAAAAATCTGAATTCAAAATTCAGAGTATGGTTTCTGTATTTATGCAGTTTATCAGATGACAAGCTGTGACATTGCCACATTGAAAATTTCAACGCTATTCAAAATGATAGTGCGCCTGAAACAGACAAATACCCTAATTAGAAGTTAGTAGCACAGCAGCTTGGATCCTTAATGAAGCCACATGAACAACTAGTGTTAATGCTTGTCGTAGCACGATTACACAATTAAATGGTAATCAAACTTGAGTGCTGTCTTATTGCTAAGTCTTGCATAGTAGCTCACGTTTGTTGCTAATGAGACTAGCACAACATTGGTATTCCTACCAATGTGGACTTGGTCTTGGGGAAAAATGCCAGTGAATATACCCATGAGTTCCTCAGGGAAGGCGAGAGGGAATTTAAATCACATCTGTTTGCACAGCGGCTCCTGTGGTTTGGTGGCAAGAGTCAACTGCTGTAAACAGGTCCTCTGTTTGGACCCTGACCTGGGTTTGGGTGATGTAGTACAGAAACCTGCAACGGACTGGTGCCTTGTCCAGGGTTTTCTCTGCCTCTGAATTCCCAAATTACCCAAACAACAAACCATGACCCTGACCAGGATAAGCAGGGGTAAAATAGGGAACAGGAACTATTTACATAGAATACTGTACAAAAGTCTTAGGCCACCATTAGATTTGTTGTTTTAGCAATTCTATAATGACCATATAACAAATTGTTGATAATTGGGCCCAATTTGGATACTCTTGTTCACTGACCGTCATTCCAGTATTTGTGAGCTTTGGCATGTCTTAGCCTTTTCATCCTGTTCCCCTTCTGGAAAGTGGTTTCTTGGCTGCTACCCTTCTGACTGTAGAAGGGTCAACTTGGCATCCCAATAAAGCTGCCAGATGCTGCTGTCACAAGTGTGAAAGGAGGTCACACAAAATACTTGCCACTGTAGCTTATAGCCTATTTTTTCAGATTTTTGTTTGCTTTATTTAATACTACATACACAGTTCCTGTATTTTCTGGTTGTATTCTACTAAAGAGACTCAGAAATATTTATATATGGTCATCATACTATTGCTAAAACAAGAGTATGTCTAGTCTAATGGTGGCCTAAGACTTTTGCGCAGTACTGTATACCAACTCCTTAGGGTTGTTATGGCATTGGTTTGTATTGGATGGCATTTCATTTCTACTGTTGAAGCTAAAAAGCAATTATGATAATCAGTCTTCACCAAATAACTTGAGAGAGAAGTCAAATATTTAGTACTCGTGTTTCACATTTTATTCCTGCTTGTATTGTCAGGATTGTGGGGGTCCGGCACATAGCCCAGAGCACACAGTTTGCACGTGTACGCGTGCCCTCAACAGGATGCCAATCCACTGCAGATATTAAGTCCTTAATATCTAAACTTTATGCGGCATCTGATGTGTAAATAATTGCAAAGGGTGACGTTTCCTTCCACAAAAAGTATTCTGCAGTAATCCATGGCCCTCGAAAGCACATCTGAGGCCTTTGCACTTTGCACATGGCCACACACCAAATGTCCACCCACAGAACTGAGCAGAGCTGGCCGTGCTCCCTGCCCACACACTTTACAGCTTTCTAGCAAGCTCGCGATCATCTGTAGGAGTACATCATCCAGATGTTCTATTTCTGGTATAGTGCCACTCTATATAGGATTAAAGAGGATTCAAGTCTACGCTACAGCACGGTAGCCTACAATTACCAGAACAACAAAACTCCATGTGTTATGCGTCTAAAGATCATTCATAAATAGCTGATATAACTACATGGGCAAGGTATTGCTTTGACAAACCTTTGTCAAGCACTAAAATATGTAGTTACATTCACAAATGCCACTTAAAACTTTAGTGTGCAAAAAAAGGCTTATGTAAACCATGTCCAAAAGTGAGTGTTAATCTACTCTGGCCTGGGAGGCAACTAGGATGGACCATCACACAATGGAAATGTGTATTGGGGTCAGATCAATCATATTTTTGGAAGAAATGAATGGCATGTGCTGTGGCCAAAGACAAAAAGACTGACCATACAGACTATTACCAGTAATAAGTGCAAAAGAGAGAGTGTGTCATGGTATGGGGTTGTGTCAGTTTGGACAAAGGTAATTTACACTTTTACGGCAGCATTAATGCAGAAAAGTACATTAAGATTTAGAGCAACACGTTGCTTTCAAGACATTTTTTCCAGGGACGTCCCCTTCCCAACAGTTTTTGAAATGTGTTGGAGGCCTGGAATGCGGGAATGAATTTATATTATCAACTGAAATGAAGTTGATCAGCCAAAACATGAAATATCTTGGATTAATACTGTCTGCAATTAAATAACACTCAAATTAAGTGTAACAAACACTGGGGTTTTTAATTTGCATTTTCCATACCGTCCCAACCTTTTCTATTTTTTGGGGGGGGTCGTATTACATTATTGCCAAATACAGGGTGTTTATAAGGCAAGTCCCGCTTTAACATTGTGCCAACATTGCCCACTGGGCTCACCCTGTATTTATAGGTACTATATTATTGATATACTGTAGGTATTAAAGTATAATACAAGCTCTTTCACGATCCCTTTTTGAATCAATCCAAACCTTCAACTTGTGTTCAAAATACATTATGATGTATAACCCAATCTCAGAGCTGGAGATGTAAATGATCATGATATTTACATTAATTTACTGTTTTCTGGATTCACAATGTTCCCACTGAGTTAACTCTCTAAAATTAATGACATTTCTTTCCATGGCATTATTCCACAAATGAAACACATTTTGAGAAGTTATTTACTAGTCCACAGCCTATTCATCATCCTTTATTTTAAAAAATCATTTCATTTTCACAAGGAGAAAGTGCAATCTAATAGCGATGGTGAGAAGCTGCATGAGAATGCGAGTCCTTAACCATTTACCTATAAACTGTCTAAAAATAGCATTACTAAAAACAATGGCACAACAATTTATCAGTGCTTCAGTGACCATTTTCATCTCACGGGCTCTGTCTTAATGTGTATTTCTGGGTTATTCTTTTATTTCTTGAGAACGGTTTGGTCCCGACCTCAACCCCATCCATCACCTGTGGGAGGAACTGGAAAGATCTCAAGCTCAACCTTACTCTTATGGACAGATTTTAAAAAATCAATTTCGAGAAGACAGCAGCAATAGGGGTTACCAATTCCATAGAGTCTGGATGGGTGCCAATCAATCAGTGATCATTTTTAAATATTAAACCCAATTGCAATAAAAAGGGTTATAATGGAAATGGAATTATCTGTCATTTTGAGCTCTTATAACACTACCCTAGGCTAAACTAGATAATAAAGGAGCATTTACACTTGTAGTTCTTGTACTTCTACTTGTAGTGCGGCTGAACTTGCTGAACTTCCA
Organism: Ancistrus triradiatus; assembly: GCA_025084515.1. Taxonomy (NCBI): domain Eukaryota; kingdom Metazoa; phylum Chordata; class Actinopteri; order Siluriformes; family Loricariidae; genus Ancistrus; species Ancistrus triradiatus. The sequence goes on from JAJAGP010003080.1 coordinate 54,095, forward strand.
TAACCCACACCACTGCTGTGCACTAGGCTAAACGCACTTGCAGACTTCTTAATGGGCTGGTATTTTTACCAGCTGATATTTCTCAAAGAGCTTCGGCAATTTATAAAGAAGTGAATACAGCACCAGGATCTTCTTCGTTTCACACACAAAAGAATGCATGACACAAGGTTAGGACGCCTGTACCGACATGTAATGGGCAACTTACTTAAAATAAACGAAGAAAAAACAGGTATGCTTGAGTATTCTGCCCTGGAATGGAAGAATCAAGTACAAACTTTACTCTCAACCATAACCAGTTTTACATTAGTTTGAAAACTTATGTCAAGTGATGTTAAATGACTTGTTTTTTTAAGGTTCACTTCTTGCTTGGTTTGTTTACTCATCTATTGTCCATGCTGCATTCGTTAATCAAAACTTGCCAGAGTTAGTTTGGAAATGGACCGAGACCCACCAAACCACTTGTTTGGTGCGTGCCAAGGTTTGGATGGCAGCGTTACACTTGTTCAATGTACCGCACCAACGAAGCAATCGCACCAAGGTTAGCTTTAATCAAACCAAACCTGTCGAGTGTGAATACACCCTAAGAAAGAAACCAAAGTGCTTCAGTGATAGAGTGACCAAATTTTCAATAATGAAATATGGGATGCTGTGTGTACAGTATTGTAACATCGACGTAGATGAGGTTCTTATGCAGGAAGAATCTGTCTGACTGTGGATTGGTGGAGTCCAAGCTCTTTAGATATGGTTTTGTAACCTTTTGCAGCCTGATGAGCATCAACAACCCTTTGAGGTCCTCAGAAATCTCCTTTGTTCGTGCCATGATACACTTCCACAAACGTGTGTTGTGAAGAGCAGACTTTGATAGATCCCTGTTCTTTAAATAAAACAGGGTGCCCACTCACACCTGATTGTCATCCCATTGATTGAAAACACCTGACTCTAATTTCACCTTCAAATTGACTGCTAATCCTAGAGGTTCACATACTTTTGCCACTCACTAATATGTAATATTGGATCATTTTCCTCAATAAATAAATGACCAAGCATAATAGTTTTGTCTCATTTGTTTAACTGGGTTCTCTTTATCTACTTTTAGGACTTGTGTGAAAATCTGATGATGATTTAGATCATATTTATGCAGAAATATAGAAAATTCTAAAGGTTTCACAAACTTTCTAGCACCATCTGTAATTTTCTTTAACAAATGGGACAAATGTACATATTTTAAGAATAAGTCAGGACACCGGGACATGGACTGAAATACAGGTTTGTCCCAGGAAAATGGGAAGTCTGGTCACCCTATTGAGTGACAGTATTTTTTCAGGAGCAGTCTGTTAATGTGTTTAATGTATTTCCTGAGGTGCATCGTCGAAAGGACACCAGTCCATCGAAGCGTTCCATAAACTCATCACCTAAGCTTTATGTTGCAAATCCCCACCTGGGATTCAAATCCAGACTCTCAGGAACTGCTGTTTCCAATAGTTCCAATGTTGTTCCTCTGTTTCTCACGACCTGGGCCCAAACCAGCACGCCTGGAAGGAATTGGAAAAAAGTTAAACCCAGTCTCATCCAACTTCACTATTATGGCTGGATGAAAGAAAGCCCTGCCGTCATGGTATAAAATCTAGGGGAAATTCTCCAGAAGAGCGGAAGTTGTTATAGCAGTAATAATAGAAACCACGTCCATATCATAAGCCAAGGTTTTGGATGGGTGTTGGGTAACCACAAATGTTTTCAACAATATACTGCAACTCCAAATCAGGAAAAGTTGGGACAGTATGGAAAATGCATATAAAAATGTTGCTTATATTTACTTTCACTTTTATATCATTGCAGACAGTATGAACCCGAGATATTTCATGTTTTGTCTGAACAACTTTATTTAATTTGTTTTCCTGCATTTCAGGCTTACAACACATTCCAATAACGTTGGGATGGGGCAATTTAAAACTAGTAATGAATTTTAAAAGACTATATGCATATGCAAGCTATTCAATACACTTCAAAACAGTTCTATACACTCTTTGGATGACCTGTGTATAGTCTTTGTAATGGCTGAATTGCCTGTTTTTGTTTACAAAGCACATTTTTACACTAACAAACTAATGGGGTGATATTCCGTATAACTGCACATTTAACCTTGTATCAGGAAATTGTCATTTTCCAACAGTTCTGGCTAAATTGCTTTAAGGGAGGGGGAGATTAGACAGTGCACTTATCGTCAAGTGTTTGGTACACTGGATAAATACAAAACATCAAGCCAAGTTCAATAATGAGATCAATTAAGCCCTGAGATAATCAGGTGCGGAGCAAACACAAATCTTGCCTTCAGCTAGAGACATGTGAGCCCCCCCAACCCCAAAGCTCTACGTTCTGCTCCAATGAGGACAATTAAACTCCCATGTAGTCATTAACAAAGATAATGGAAAAGTGCCTAAAACCTATGAAAGCAAACAAATAAATGCTGCCTTACAGAAAATGGGTGAAAATTTGATTCTTTACACAGCACACTACATATCTGCTACACATTTGTCTACATTCAGGTTTTAGTCAATCATCCATCAGCAAACAAAATTTTTTTGGAGCATGGATAATAAAGTAGCTGGTACCTGTGGGCTGCCATTACCCCTGTAATCCCCACTCCGTTCTTGTCATACTAATGGCTCGTACACCAGAAACATACTAGCCTTATAAAGACAGCATGGTTTTACTGTCACTGATTATTTTGTTGTATTATAGCTAAAGAGTGTAGAAACCAGATTTGTTGTATAAAAGGGTAAATAATGCAAGACAAATACACTCACCTGCCACTTTATTCAACTGCTTTTTATGCACTTTAGCAGGTCAACATGCCCAAGTTAAACCCAACAGAATGGAGAAGAAAGGTTATTTAAATGGCTTTCTTCTGGGATTTTCACACAGCCATTTCTAGGGTTTACAGAGAATGTTCCAAAAATGAGAAAATTTCCAGTAACAAAAATTCCCTGTTGATGCCAGAGGTCAAAGGAGAATGGCCAGATTGGTTCGAGCTGATACACAGTAACTCAAGGTATGGAGAAAAGCATCTCTGAAGACACAACACTTGAAGCAGAACCTTGAAGCAGATGGGCTACAGTAGCAGAACACTGCACCGGGTGCCACTAATGTCAGCTAAGACCAGACAACTGAGGCTACGATTCACATGGGCTCTCCAAAATTAGACAATAGAAGATTGGAAAAATGTTGCCTGGTCTGCAGAGTCTTGATTTCTGCTGTGACATTCAGATGGTAGAGTCAGGATTTGGCATAAACAACATGAAAGCATGGATCCATCTGCCTTGTATCAACAGTTTAGGCTCCTGGTGGTGTAATGGTGTAAGGGATATTTTCTTGGCACCCTACGGGCCCCTTAATACCAACATTGTCCAAATGCCGCAGTATTGTTGCTAACCATATCCATCCCTTTATGACCACAGTGACTTGGCACGGTATCTTGCTGGAAGTAGCCTCTTTTGATGGCTACTTCCAACAAGATAACGTGCCATGTCACAAAGCTCAAATCATCTCAAACTGGTTGCTTGAACATGACAATGTACTCACATGGCCTCAACAGTCACTGAATCGCATCATGGATCGCAACAAATCTGAAGCAACTACCTGATGCTACTACATAATATGGACCAAAATTTCTGAGGAATGTTTCAAACCCCTTGTTGAATCTATGCCACAAAGAATAAGGCAGTTCTGAAGGCAAAAGGGGGTCCGACCCAGTACTATGTGCATCTAATAAAGCTTATTGTTGTCTATGTTGCATGGTAAATGATTTCCTAAAAGAGCACCACCTGTGGAAGTGGATTTATACAAATGCATGTCCAGACACATTGGGAAATGCAGGGCCAGCTGAATATCAGTCTTAGTTTCTGGTTACAATTATAAGGTCTCAAATGCACACAGTGTTGGTAAAATAACAGATAATGCCATTTCCATTCTAACCTTTTTATTGCCAGAGTTAATTGCCTGGTTAATTCCCACCCTGTCCAGCACATGTGCATCTGGTGATCCCACCAGCCAATGGCTTAAAACCTGCTACAATCCTGATATGAACTGAAGGTTATTGGAGACAAATTAATTCATGATAAAAGCAGAGCCAATTATCGCTGGTTCAGAACATGGCTCTCTAGCTGGCAAAGCCAACGTACATTCCAAATTTCACATTAGGTAGCGTGTAAAATTTCTCAGCCACTAAAGGTGTCATTACTAATTTGATCACTATTTAGTACAACAGGATACTGATTGAAAACACCTCAGTAATTTCACCTTCAAATGAGGTTCACATACTTTTGCCTCTCATTTATCCTCAGTTATTAACAGTTTCCTCATTAAATAAATGACCAAGTATAATATCTCAGTTTGGTTTGTGTAATTGAGTTCTCTTTATCTAGTTTTAGGACTTGTGTGAAAATCTGATGACGTTTTAGGACATATTTATGCAGAAATATAAGGAATTCTGAAGGGTTGACCAACTGTTAAGCACCACTATTTCTAAGCACATAGGGGATTTATGACACTACAGTCAATATATAGCCAGGAATATTAATTTTAAGCAGTAAGTATTTTTCTCAGCTTCAGTACATATACTACCGTCAGTGTACGTCTATGGAGATACAGACTAAATGAAGTTCTGCTGTGACTATAATTCTTACAGGGTAGTAGTGGCTCAGGACTTAATGTACATTACTATTAAACACATGACAAAAGGTTGAAGTCCCAACATTGCAAAACTGCCACTATTGGGCCCTTGATCAAGGTCCCTAGCCCTCTTGGACTGCATCAGTTGTAAATTTCTTCAGATAAGGGCATCTGCTCAAGGCTCTTTGTCACAACATGGCCCATTACCAGTTCACACACTGGTACCAGTTCTGGCTCTGCTCATACCTCCCCTCTGCGCATTTTCCCCTAGGGCCGGACACCCCTGCTCTAATGTGTACTACTTAAGACACTAAGGCACTCACCCGATCAATAACTTTCCATACCCACTTAATCCAATTCAGGGTGCAAGGTGGGAGCAAGGTGTGGACAGGACACCAGTTCATTGCAGAACACATGCAAACACACACACACACACACACACACTCAGACACAGATGCCAACTGACATAACATGACTCTGGAATGTGGAAGGAAACCAGAGCACCTGAAGAAATCCCCTTCACAGGGAGAACATGCAAACTCCACACATACAGCAGCTTTGCCAGGACTCAAACATGGATCTCTGGAGGTGTGTGGTGACACACACTGCACCACTCACACCAAGACAGGTAGTCAGAAATGAAATGAAAAACGACTGGGACTAACTGGACAGTAGTGCACAATTCTTACCTCTCAAATCAACCTCCTGGTTCAATATTTTTTTTATTTATTTTCTTGCTTTATCTCCACTTCACAGGTGAGCAATTCACAACTGACACAATCCAAGCAATTGTGGGTTAAGGGCTTTGCTCATGGATTCAGTGGTGGCAGTTTGGCAGAAATGGCATTTGAACCCTGCATCTTTTGGTATATAGTCCAGTATTTTACCTGCTGAGCCACCACATTCCTTGTCTGGGACACATGTGGGGTTCAGAGCCCATCTTAGAATTCAGTTCAAAAGGTCACTGCTGCAGCATCAGGTGACGCTTTACAGTCCAGCCTTGCCTTCCTCAGTCATGGCCAGCTATGCATGTGTGAGACCCAGCCTGGATGAAAGGCATAGCAGTGGTGGGTTATGAAATTTCTGCTGTGCCAAAAAGTGACCCAGACATCAATGTTATATTTATTAATGGCTCTTATATACTCGCTGGACAAAAAATATTCACCTTGCGTGTTTAAGGTGGCAGTAGTTACAGATGCAGTTAGCGTTGCACGAGAATGACTGGCCTATATATAGTCATGGGATGTGCGAATTCATTGGTTGAGAAGAGGTGGTACACTGCGGCAAATGTCTTGTTCAATGTGTGGGCAATGGACTGTGAAGAAAGTAGTTGAATTTGCAGATGTATCGAAGGGTATGGTAATATGGGTCTACCAGTAGTGGCAAAAGTCCTAGTTTACAGGAAATTCAAGAGTATTTGTGGAGGTATCACACACTATTAGCCAAGTTTCAGTCACAGATGACTAACAGGAGACCAGACCCCAAATGAGCACCCAGAGGTGATAGTGGCAAGGAAAAACGCGATAAGTTGCAATGACCTTGAGAGCAACCAGGCTGACGTATGGAACCGATTGTCTTCTGTGTGAGTCAGGACAACTGGGTTTAAGTTTGTATAAGAAGTTACGTATAGCATTTCTGAATACAAGATCTGAGAGAATAAACAGGTTCAGCTGAACAGTTACAGTTAATAGTTTCAGAAGTAGATCTGGATACAGAGACTACATCATCACCTATGACACCTACCTGCTTTTAAATCTACAATACAATAATGTTATCTTCAGTATTGTTATCTTCCATATGTACAATAACAGCAATCAACTATCTGGTTAAAGTCGAAAAGTTATTTATACAGCACTTTTACGCACCGTCCCAAAGCAGCTTTAAAATATATATGCCCAAAGCCCAAAATGAGCAAGCCTGGGGAGACAGTGGTAAGGAAAATCTCCCTAAAAGTTATAAGGAAGAAACCTCAGAAGGACCAAGATTGAAAATCGGACGCAACCTCTTTGGGCAGCCTAGATGATATATGTAAGGATCAAACCAAGCTACCTAATAAATAAGTTTATAGTAATAGTTTAAATCAACAGAAGCTAAAAGAAAAATTGGTATGGTGCCACCAGGAGAAGGATGGGTCCTCATTTTAAACCTGGTTCCTTTCAAAATTTACACTTACATTTACAGCATTTAGCAGACGCCCTTATCCAGAGCGACTTACAATTGGTACAGTCTTACAATCCAAGCAATTGTGGGTTAAGGGCCTTGCTCAAGGACCCAACAGTGGCAGCTTACTAAAAGGTGAGATTTGAACCCTGGACCTTCTGATCTATAGTCCAGTACCTTACCCGCTAGGCTACCACAGTCCCTTCTGAAAATGTCTTTGACGTGTTTCTGATTTTTTTTTTTTGCCACTGTTAAGGCTTTGAACTTTGTTTAAGCATCAGAGCATGAGACAAGAGTGTGTATAACACACAGTCGAGTGTTCTATTGGTTTTAGACAAGTTTTTTAGAAGAAAATAAAACAAACTAAAAAAAAAATCAAAGAAGCCCTGAATTTCATACTGAATATGTTTTAATGCTGACAATGCCATCCACCAAAAAGTAGGTCCACAACAAATGAGTTGTTGCTACACAACGGTAACAATTTCCTACCCTGGTCTAACAAAAGGCATAAGGTTTATAAAACACTATCAAGTAACGATAGTTTGTAATACAAAGTGCAAATAAGCAAAGACGAAAGGAAATAGGACTAAAACTTGAAGTCATTAAGCATTAAATGAAAGAATTACCAGTAGCTATGTATTAGCATTATTATGCTATTTGTTTATGTTATATGTTTGTATGAATAAAGCTTGTCCTTACCGGGCAACGCATCAGTGGAGTAATACCGTTTTGGTGTGAACGCTTCTCAACCAATCAGAGTGTAAGGTCAGAACTAACTGTTGTATAAAAAGATGCTTGTTACAGTTCTTCAAGTGCTATAAAAACAGAACGTACTGAATTGAATTAAAATTTCGTTATTTCCAGAAACACTACCTTTATATCTTTCGGGGGAAAAAAATAAAACAAAGAAAATGACTAACTTTAATAAACAATGGAAATGCTGTACCAGTGGACTGTAGTGGTACAGTGGTTAAAGGACAGGACTGTGGACCAGAGGGTTCAGGATTCAGAAAGCACCTCTATCAAGCTCCTACTGTCGGGTCCTTAACCAGTTTTAAGTCACTCTACATAAGGCTGCCTGCTAAAGGAATATGTATCAAAGTTATTGGAGACGATTTAATTCATGACCAAAGCAGAGCCAATTATCGCTGGTTCATAGCATATCTCTCTTTCGCGTTTGAATCTAACATACATTCCAAATTTCACATTAGCTAATGAGTAGCGTGTTAAATTTCTCAGCCACCAAAGGTGTCATTACTAATTTCATCACTATTTAGCAGGTTACTGTATGAATGTAGCGTTAATTGGTTCTTCCATTCAAAAAAATCCCATTCTACACTTTCAAACTTTTTTTAAAATAATAAAACATGACATTTTCTTGCTAAACTTTAAGTAACAGATCCAGCTTGGTCCTAATTGCAGCGACTTAGAAGTTAACTTGATTCGTTGTCAGCCAATTCCTGTATTCATAGTTAATTTGCCTTTTATTTGTGAAACAGCAAATTAATTAGGAAGTTGTGTAAATTGCTGGAACAAATCAGGGAAGATCTCTGCAATTCTTACAATCCCTGGTTAATTCTTATTATTAACGCGTTCATCTTGCGCAAGGCTTATTTATTGTGTGTATGTCTATCAGGCGGGAATTGTCTAGCTTGATTATAGGTCATAAAATTAGTATATATGGTTTACCCATGAAATTGACTTCTGTACTCCTGCCACTCTTATTATCTATTATGTCTATTTTGCTTATCACACACACACACACACACACCTTCACCTACACCAAATGTGATTTAATACTGCTATGTTAATTAACCATTCGGCTGCTTTTAAATGCTTATGGAGCCGTTTTCTCTTCCAAGCCTTCACCCAAAGCATAGATTAATTTCCCATTATAAGCTCCATTCCTCATTTGAAGGGAAACTCACATAGGTCAAAGAGTTCCATGCATATTTCTACTTTATTTACTGTACAGGGAAATGGAGTGTGTTACCATGCCCTCATTGAAAAAACTCAATTGCAATGGCATTTGGCCTGCACAACTGTGCTTACATTCATTATGTCACAACTTGCAGAGATAGTGCTTCATATTTATAAGACCACAGGGATCCACGTTGGTGGCACTGCGACCTTGAACCACCCAAAAACCGCCTTTCCAACAACACTAAACAGCAAGGTATTCTAAATGTATTTTAGAGGCATTTCGAATAATGTTACTTTTTAAACATATTAATATAATACAGTGGTGCTTGAAACTAGGATTGGAAAAGACCAAACTTTTTCCTAACCTTTCCCAGCCCAATGAGCAGCATTTTCTGAAGTACTCAGAAAGCCTTTTTTCATGCAATAATACACTTCTACAAATATACTGTGATAGATCCCACTCACACCTGATTGCCATCGCACTGACTGAAAGCACCTCACTAATTTCACCTTCAAATTAACTGTCAAATCTAGAGGTTCACATACTTTTGCCTCCGAGTTATCCAATATTGAATTAACAATTATTAACTCACTAAATAAATGACCAAGAATAATGTCTTAGTTTGGTTTGTTTAATTGTGTTCTCTTTATTTACTTTTAGGACTTGTGTGAAAATGATGATTTATGACACTACAGTCAATATATAGCCACAAATATGAACTTTTTTTTAATTAAGTATTGTTCTCAACTTCAGCACACACACACATACACACACACACACACACACACACACACACACACACACACACACACACACACACACACACACACCCACACACACAACTATTAGTCTATGTCTATGGAGATACAGACTAAATGAAGTTCTGCTGTGACTATAATTCTTACAAGGTAGTAGTGGCTCAGGATTTAATGTACATTACTATTAAACACATGACTAAAGGTTAAAATCCCAACATCGCCAAGATGCCACTGTTGGGTCCTTGATCAAAGCCCTTAACCCTCTTGGACTGTATCAGTTGTAAATCTGTATATAGAATAGTGTGAATCTTCTTGGACCTGTTTAACTTGAGGCTCGGCTAAATCAACTCAGCTTACCCTTCCCAAGTGTTGCTGTTCAAGGTGATGACTGGAAGAACAAGGTGAAGAACAAAGGCTTGTTCCTCCTTAATCAAAGGCACATTTCAAGTGCAAAATCAAACTCGCACACATGGTCTTTACAAGGTTTGAAAAAACAAGCTTGTAAAGTACAAGGCACGAATGTACTACATCCAGCACAAAGAAGCACTTTCAGAGCAACAAAGACTGAAGAGTTCACAAACAGAAAGATCAGTAGTGTCGGCTTCAAAGCTACTAAAGTCAACCAGAACATCAAGTCAGACAGCTTGTGCACAAATGGAGGAAATTCAAGAGCCTGCCCAGGAGTGGTTGACCAACAAAGGTCGCTCCAAGAAAATGAAGTTTAATATTCCTAGGAACCAGGGTAAGTTCTAAACACCTAATAGGTCTCTGTTGCATTGGCTACTGTTTTGGTTCATGAGACCACCATCAGGAACACACTGAACAACAATGGTGTGCATGGTATGGTTGCAAAGAGAAAGCCACTGCCCTCAAAAAAGAAACGTGCCTCCCATCTGCAGTTTGCCAAAGACCATGTGGGCATGCCAGAGGTCTACTGGCAGAAACATTTGTGGACTGATCAGATCAAAATAGAATTGTTGGTTTAAATTAGAGATGTTATGTCTGGAGAAAGGAAAACACTGCATTTCAGCAAAAGAACCATCAGTGAAACATGGTGGTGATGGTATCAATGTTTGGGCCTGTTTTGCTGCCTCTGGGCCAAGATGGCTCACCATCACTGATGGAACAATGAATTCTGAATTCTACCAGCAGAACACCTGTCCATGAACTGAATCTCATGTCATGACAACTACTCACACAATTCATATCAAACAGAAATATAGTGAAATGGCCTGAAGTGAGTAGCTGATGTCAGAATACACACCAATATCCCTAGAGTTGAAGCTGTTCTATATAGAAGAATGGGCTTAAATTCCTCCAAGCTGAAATGCAGGACTGATCAACTTTATTGCCACATAAGGTGGTCACAACAGATACTGACAGCTAAGGTACACATACTTTTACTTCTCACAGATATATAATATTGTAACATTTTCCTCAAACTAATTACCAAGTATAATATTTTTCTCTCATTTGTTTAACTGCTTCCTTAATTGGGTAAAGAAGGTATCTAAAATCTACAAGTGAAATGTCCATGGCCGGTTGGAGAATTCTTGGATCGAATGCACATGAGGAACACTTACTGCTGGTGTGTCAGCCAAACACAATGTAACATCATTAATATGGAACACGCATTTACTGAACTAGTTTCTCACATAAGAGGGTGGACATATAATCTGTCATATCATTATGAGAAAGACACAAAAAGTCCTTGGCATCTTGTCATTTTCTTTCTACCTTCAACAAAGCAAGGGTCCTTCCTATGTTGACGTCTCTTATTCTCAAAAATACTTGAATGTGCTGTCTAGCATCAGTCGTCAACGTTTCTCAAGAGAATGACCTATAGGATTCACAACTAGTCTGACCAACTGCCCTGATGGCTGTTTGAGAAGCTTCATGCTTCATGTTCATCAAAACTTTCATCAGTTATTGATCCTTCTGACTTTTCAGCAGTCTTTAACACAGTCAACCACAAGATTCACCTTTCTGTTCTTTCCAGTCTTGGAATCACAGGCTCAGCCTGGCATCCTTTGAGAGTGCAAGAAACCTTGGGGTTATCTTTGATAACCAGCGGAGTTTCTCTGCTCATATTGCCAAACTGACCTAGTCATGCAGGTACCTTTTCTACAACATCAGGAAAATTCGACCCTCATCTCATCACAGGCTCCCCGTAGCTGCCCACATCAAATTCAAAATCCTGATGCTCACCTACAAAGCCAAAAATGGAAGTTCTTGCCTAAAGGCTCTAATCAAACCAAGCTCTGTACCTTGTACCCGTCGAGACACAAATTTGGCTCAACGGAACCCACTACACAAGATTAAAAGGATGACCAGCATCAAGACTCTTCTTTGTAGTGACACCCAGGTGGTGGAATGAACTTCCATTAGATGTCTGAACGGCAGTGTGTCTTGCTGTCTTTAAAGAGTGCCAGTGGATTTACCTTCATCAAATCCAAACAGGATTTAGTTGGATTGTGTTCTTGGGTTATGTCTTATATGTACTAGCATGAGGAAGTGTCTGGTAAGAAAAAACAAAGCACTTCTGTAAGTCGCTCTGGATAAGGGCATCTACTAAATGCTGTGAATATAAATGAAAAATATTGTGGAGTCCAGGGTGGACAGTAAGGTGATAAGTGGATCCAATTCCTTCTCAATTGTGTGTCTAACCAGGGTGTTTGTATGATTTTGTCCTGACACATGATTAAGCACATGATTCTAAATTAATCAAATATTTATGTCAGTTGAAGAAATATGTATGATTTATGATTTAGTCTTTAATTATTTTATGATTTTAATATTTGGGGGTTCAGTGTGTTTCAGTTCAGTCAACACTTTCATCAAGTTTCTCCTTATCTATTCAGAGCTAGTATTTGGAGCCTAGGGGCTAATTAGAAGGCACTTGGTCCGAACAACAAGTCAGGTTTTATCTAAGAAAAGTGGAGTGGCATATAAGCTTCTCTGGGGAATATGTGGGCAAGTCAGCTTATGTCTTTGACCATATAAACATAATGAGTCTAACTGAAGGAGTTGAAAAGAAGCTGAGGGCACCTTACTGTGAAATGCCTTTCACAAAGCTTTTTTTCCTCAAGGCTGGTGGCTTAGTCTGACTAAAGACACTGGAATACATTTATCTTTTTAATTTGTACTTTGTTTATTCTACCTTAAAGGATTAATCTGTGTTGTAAAGAAAGTTTGCTAAATATTTTTTCCACAGGTTTTTTTTTCAAATATTTTCTACAGGTTTACCAACCCCACAAATGTCTTCAAAACCAAAAGTTTCCAAAAGTTAGCCAAAAGTTTCCAAAACACACAGTTACAGTGAGAACAGTAACTGTCGTACAACAGCATAGTAGAACAATAACTGCCATTTACAAATTGATATTGCTTGTCTTAAGACTGGATTAATGGATGAGGCATATGAGCAAAGCAAACTCAAAGTGCTAGCTATTAGTTTTCTTGATTCACACAGTCTCTGTCCTTAAACCCAGGCCCAAGACTTACACCAGACAGCAAAAATATTACCAGCACCTACACTAATTCTGCGGTACCTCGGTTCTCGACCACCTTGGAATTTGTCGAATCCGGTTCTCGCCCCATTTAGACTAGAAAAATTTGTCTCGGTTTTGGTTCTCGTCATTAGCTTAGTACTCTGCGCACTTAAACTTGTATTAGTCGAACTGTTTGACTCATTTCATGATTCATGATTCACTACACAGTGATTCAAGAGAAGATATCCGCTATTTTTAATTGGGTTTTTCTTTATTTTTACATCTACAGTACTGTATTGTTAGTGCAAATAAGTCCCCATGGATCCTAAAAAGGTTAGTTTAGAAGATCCAACCAAGCATTAATACAAACTGAGAATTGAATGCTCTAGAACACAGGCTGCAGTTAGCTTTGCATCTATGCAAGCACCCAGAGTTCATCAATAGATTAAGTGTTTTGCTTTTGTTTTTCACTTGCAATGCATTACTCACTAAATTGCAGTAGATTTTCAACACTTTATTATAAAATAAGCTTTGTGTTAATGATTTTGGCCAACTGTAAGTTAATGTACATGCTTTTAACTTACTTATAACTACTTATTATAGTATTCTTGCCATGGCTCCACTATGACACAGTACAGACTGCTCTACCAGACACTCATTAAAGTCCTCAGTTCAGATACATTTGACTTGTGATGGATTTGTCGGAACATGTACCCTTTGTAAATCAGGGAGCACCTGCATAATACAACTCCATTAATGCATACAATGCCTTATACAGTGTGGATTTTCTGGGGATCTGAAACAGATTCATTCAATTTACATTATGGGAAAAATTTGCTCGTTACTCATAGTTTTCGGTTCTTGATAAGCCTTCTGAAACTATGTAATGATGATAACCAAGGTACCACTGTATTGTGTAGATCAAAAGGTCAAACGATGCCAATCTGGGGTTCCATGACCATAGAGACTTTTCTTAAAATGGGATCATATCATAAGATGTGAGTTACAAAAAGAGATGTTACTTACATTACTAAAGAGATCTACATTTACTCCAAATAAAACATGGTGTTTGCTTAGCCCTGGAGGGTCACGGCACCCTTGATGAAGGCCTCGATCCCAGCTGACATATCCTTCTGTGCCAGAGAGCTGCCATTTCCTGTCAGCTTCTGGGAGCAAAGAGCCTTGCAGATGCTTATGAATAAACATCAGAGCTTCGTACCCTGTCTATCTCATCCTAAACATATGGAGACAGCCTCCACAGCTCTCAGGTTCATCTTCTCATTCGTCTTGTTATTTCCTCCTGATCCCAGCAAAAATTACTCTCAATAGCTCACTACTGATTAATGCCTAATTAATCTTCCTTAGGTTTTAAACAGATGTCCTGCTCTACTCTAACCAAACTTTAGTCCAAATCATTCCTCGACCTACACGGTTCATTTATCTTTCTCATAGAGTTTTGAATAAGGCTTGCACTCCACGTAGTCTGAGAATACTGTGAAGGAAAGAAGCTTTAAAGTTCACCACTCAGCTTTCTTCCTAAATAGCCACTGTTTGTCTGTTTGAGTTCAATGATTCTCAGGGGAAATTCTGTCTTATGGAAAATGCATTCACATGCAGAAGAAGGTAGACTCACAGTGGAGCAAAAGCGCATTTCAGGAAACCACTTCGAGTGTGAAGGGCTCAGGAATAAGCATCTGAGCTGAGGTTTCTGTATTTGATTCAGTTTCATTTCTATATTGCTTTTAAGAATATGAATGGGCCCCAAGCAGTTTTCTTCATCCAGAACCCAAAGGATCAGGCCAGATGTGAAAGTCACACAGAAAAAAAAATCCCTGAGCTAGCATAAAACAGAAACATTGAGAGGAACAGGCTGAAGAGAGTAACTTGTCATCCTCCTCCTCTATTCTCTAAGCAGTAGAGACTCATTCTCAAAGCTACAAAAACATCAAAAGTTGCATTGATCAGTTCCCAGAAGAATCCACCAAGAGCTAAGGGTTTCCATTCAAACATGGCACCATTCAGCTAGAAACTCAATTTCGAGTTACAGTGGTACCTCAGTTCTCATTGTTAATTCGTTCTAGAAGGCTTGTCAAGAACTGAATACGAGTACTGAGCAAGTTTTTTCCATGAGGAATAATGGAAATTATCACAAATCCATCACAAGTCCATCAAAATGTATCATGAACCGATGAGTATAACATAGTCTATAGTGTATAATAGCGGAGCTAACCTTATTGTTTAAAACACATATATTAACCTACAGTTGGTCAAAATCATTACAACAAAGCTTATTTGAGTACCGAGCACATGAGAGCCGAGACAAAATTTCTCTGTTGAAAATGCGTCGAGAACCGAATTTGACAAGTTTCGAGGTGGTCAAGAACTGAGGTACCACTGTATAATATTCCCAGTCCCGGTTGCATTTTGGATATAAAATCTCTTTAAATATATATTTTTTCAAATTCCAAAAAACCTGATACAGTAAATTGCAAAAAACATCACAAGGTGTTCCAGCTCGCCAGAGTTTTAACAGCTGATTTGGATTTGTGCTCACCAGATTGCAGCACTTAAGCTGTTCATTCATTGCATGACACGAGTACTTATTTCTGAGTGTGTCCCAAATCGATTCAGTTTCTGAGCTCTTTGAGCTCTGTGATTATGCTTGTCAAGCTGTGGGTATTATTATTGTGTACCTGTACAGTTTGTTCATGCTTTGAGTTCAGTGCTCAGCATCTTTGAGCTTCTTTCTTCATTAATCCACCCATTCTTAGAGATGCTTGCCTCAGAGACTGTGGGGAGGCTAGTGGTTGGTGGCCCCCTAGGCAGTTAAAAGGTAATTGGCACCTTGACCCACAATTGCTTGGATTGTAATAATATATAAATTGTAAGGCATCGATAACCCTCTAACTAATGTGACTAAAATGCAAGTGTTTGAGTTCTTCTATCCCATTCTTCTAGTTGGGATAAAGCATTAATACAGTACTCCTGCTACTCGTTGTCATGGTGTTTGCTTCATGTCTTTCTCCATATCTACTGTGTATGCTCAAGTTACGGTTTCACGTGTTGCTCCATGTCTCTGCGTTAGCATTTGCCTTTAGCTGTTTCCTGTTTGTTCCATGTTCTCGCTGTTAGTGTTATCTGTTAGTCTCTTGTTTCTGTGTAAGCCTGTTGATTGTTTGTACTAGACTCTTTGGCCGTTATCATTGTGAGTCAATATTTGAATTGTATTAACCTTGTTCGTTAGCCCTGCTCTCTTGCCTTACTATTCCCTGTGTATCAAAGTTCTTTGTCCAATGAATGTCACTAAGATGTTCCTCTGCTTCAGCTCCACTCAAATTGTTTCCATCATCAGCTCCAGCATTCCCAGGCCACACCAGACAGCAGCAACTCTCTCCTTCCTCCAGTTGGCTGGAAACGACATGCTGCCAAGAACTTTCCCACCAAGGACTCAAGATCTTAAAGTGACTCTGTGTATCGGACTAAATAATGGCGACGTGCCTAATTATACGTTAATTTTTATGTTAACTATAAGACTTATTTGACTAGATAAATTAGTTTCATTCTTACATTTATCATATACGCCACCCAAGGAGGTTGGGTCGCTTTGAGTCTTGGTCCTCCCAAGGTTTTTCCTCATGACAGTTAGGGAGTTTTTCCTTGCCAATTTTGCCCTATGCTTGCTCAATTTGGGATTGACCCTAGACATTAGAAGATAACGTAAAATTGTAAAGTTGCTTTGAGACAATGATCCATTGTAAGAGTTGATGATGTTTCCACCCACATGCTTCACAGTAGGTATGATGTTCTTGGGATGCAACTCAGCATTCTTCTTCCTCCAGCTGAGTTTTTACCAAAAAGTTCTATTTTGGTTTCATCTGACCACATGATATTCTCCCAATCCTCTTCTGGATCATCCATATGCTCTCTGGCAAACTTCAGACGGGCCTGGACATGTACTGGCTTAAGCAGGGGGGCACGCCTGGCACTGCAGGATCTGAGTCTCACTCAGCGTAGTGTGTTACTGATGGTAGCCTTTGTTACTTTGGTCCGAGCTCCCTGCAGGTCATTCATCAGGTCCTTCCGTGTAGTTCTGGGATTTTTGCTCATTGTTCTCATGATCATTTTGACCCCACGGGATGAGATCTTGCGTGGAGCCCCAGATCGAGGGAAATTATCAATGGTCTTGTATGTCTTACAATTGCTCCCACAGTTGATTAATTAACACCAACCTGCTTGCCTATTGTAGATTCACTCTTCCCAGCCTGGTGCAGGTCTACAATTTTCTTCCTGGTTGTCGCTTCGACAGCTTGAAATTCAGGGATTCGATGGAGGGCGGCAGATCCCACTCAGGCGGTGGAGTGAGGGTCTGGAGTCTGACTGTTTGAGGCTGTGGGACTTGTGGAGCACCAGGGGATCGAGGGAAGATTATCAAATGGTCCTGTATGTCTGGTTAAACAGGAAGAGCTTCTTAAGGAAGAAGAAGTTTAAAGGTTCAGGTGTGTGAGAGCCAAAAGATTCTTGCTTGTTTGTGGGTGACCAAATACTTTATTTTTCCACCATGATTTACAATTAAATTCTTTGAAAATCACTACAATGTGCTTTCCTGGATTTTTCCCTCATTTTGTCTCTCATAGTTTTGAAGTGTACACTATGATGAAAAATTACAGACCTTCCTCTGATCCTTTTCTAAGTAGGAGGAACTTTGGCAAAATCAGTGGCTGACTAAATTGACTAATCTTTTTTTTGCTCCACCTGTAAATCAAATCTGGACTTGACTGTTACCACCAGAGCCATTTGTTTGTTAGCTTCATTGTTATCCACCTGTGTCTGTTAGCTTTAGCACCCTAGCCTTCCTGTTATCACTGGTATGTTTGCCACCCATGTCCCTTTTATAAAACCATCCCACAACATGTACCACGCCTGTCTCCGTCTTCACTCCTGTATATGATAAACGTGGGACCATTATATTTTGACCTAACTTTATATGTTCTTAAAAATGGGATCTTTTTTTTTTTGAATTTTTTTAATTGAAGTTGTAGGTTTGTGTAGCAATATCAATTTTGTTAAATGACACATCCGTCCTAGTAATTTACATAGGTCACCAGAGGGTCATCAATCAGTAAAACCATTAATGAAATGGAAATATATAATGATTTCACTTTTAAGATTTTGCATTCTGATACAAGAATGGGAACATGGAGAGACTTAAGCAAAGGCACTGTGGGTGTTCAACCTGATTAAATGTAACTTGAAAACCTTTACACTGTATGATGTCTTCTTAAAAGAAAAATGGCGTACCGTGGACTGTTGAAAAATATGCTGTTGTATAGGCAGAGTACAGCACTATGGATTGAGCTGTTTATTGGAAAATAATATAATTCCTGCTCTGGATGGGTTGGAATCGTTTTTTTTTCCTGAACAGAACAGTGCATCATTCTGTGAAATCTCCTCACGTTGATGGTTCAGCAGGTTTACTACTGCTAGGGGGGAAATAAATTAGTCAGCCATTATTAATAATGACATGCAGCGGTATAATGTGTGTGGCGCTGCCAGAGAGATAGCAGAGATGGTTGAAGACACAAAGTGCATGGCATACTTGTAATTATTCTCTCAGAACAACACCCCATATCGAAAACATATTACAATGTAAAGCATACTTCTTCAAGTCCACATACTTCTTCGCGCGTGTTAACATACCGTTTATAGTCTCATAAAGTCAATCTGGGACTTGAATAGCACCTTTTGCGATTAAAACATTGTCTCAAAAAGAAGCTTTACACAAACACATAGACTTACAATTTTCCAATGAGTAATGGTGAACAGTATGAAGGAAAATATAATCTTTAAATGAGAAAAGGCCAAGAGACAGGCAAAGTGCAGGGTAGTGAAGCTTTATTAGGTAGGTAGGCAATACAGTGCCTACCTCGGTTTCTCTGGACCCCACCCGAAAACTCATAGAATTCAGTCCTCTACCACAATTTTGACCCCCCCAAAAAAAAAAAAAAAAAAAAAAAAAAAAAAGATTCAGTTCTTGGACGTTGCCCTTAGTACTCAGCACACTTTTTTTACTTAAACATGTACGAGTCGAGTGTGACCTGTTTTAGCTGGAAAGTCGATTCCACGATTCAGTACAATGATCCAGTTCCACAATAGCTCTTTCCCAGCTCTTTTCCTTTTATTGTTGTTTTTTTTTATAATTATTTATTTTATGTTTTCCATCTACAGTACTATATTCTTTGTGCAAAATAAGTCCCAGATGGAATTCTAAAATGGATTGTAATTACAGACAACCACAAGGGAGTCCTCGGGGATCACGGTCAGACTGAGCATTAGCAGGCTGTAGCAGGCTAGCACCAATAGCTCACAAAAAAGTAAGTGTTTTTGCTTTTTACTTTCAATCCATTACTCACTAAAATTAGCATGAGATTTTTAACACTTTATAAAATAAGCTTCATGTTAATGATTTGGGGACCAGATTGTAAGGCCTAATTAATGTAAGTGTTTTAAACAATAAGGTGGGCTTCTCTGTTATAACTGTTTAGTACAGTATTCCAAGATACATTTAAAACTTATGATGGATTTATTTATTGGAGTTGTATCCCTATCTTAAAATCAGGGAGCATCTGTACAGTACAACATCTCCATTAATGGCATGCAATGCCATAGACAGTTGTGGATTTACCAAAAAAACAATATTCCATTGCAAACATTGTATTTTTTTTTATTTGCCCCCCCCCCCCCCCCCCAATTCCACTTGATTTATCCCTCAAACAGAAAGTGATTACATTCCCCAGTTTCCCTGCTTTGGGACAAAATGTTGTGCAAATTTTGCAAACATTTGCTCTTATTGTATGCCAATTTTATTGAATAATATTGTTGAAATTTACTGATGTGTCTTTTGCCCGTTTCAGTTTTAAAAAGTAATGCAGGTTTGTTCTCTCCATAATGAAGTAGTCTGTATTACTGCATTGTGGTTTTAACATTTCTTTGAAAGTATGCAGGTGGGTGTCTCCGCCTCTGCTGCGCCATTTGAGGAAAAGGTAGCCCTATACTAGTTCTGCTCTTCTTCCCTCTACCCGCTTCCGTTTTTGTGTAAGGTGCCCCCATGGTATCCGGTCGGTGAGCGACAGGCTTCCTGTTCAGTTTCTTGAAAGCCACAGACGCCATTCGCTCTTCTGCCTGCTCGCGTTCAGTGTCGTCACCTCGCAAACGAGCCGACGCGGCGCGCCTGTCGCCGTTCAAACGGACGCTCTGCATCTCTGGGGACCTCTCCCCTCAGGCCGTTTTGCCTTGCCTCGGCCGGGGGTGGCCCAACTTTCGGGGCGCGCGCGCTTGGAGCCTCCCCGTCGCCCGTTGTGGGAGGGGAAGCACTTTTTGTGACTCCCACAGGCTGTCGTTTCTTCCGTGGGAGTCAACCAAGGCGGTCTCCTGCTAGCGTTGGCCATCGCGACTCTATATCCACACCCCAATGCGTCTGCGTCGGGTGGCTGTTGTGGGGGGGGCACCCGTCTTGCTCCTAACCGCTCTCCACTGTGCGTGATGCGTCGGCGAGGCCTGCGTCGTGGTGCTGGAGGGCTCAGCTTCGCTCCCTGGGGCCCGTGTTGAGTGGCCTCGGGGCGTGGGGGGCCCCATAATCATGGCCCTGTTTGATCGGGGGTCAAACAGTATCCGGCGTCGCCGGCGGGTAGAACAGTATACGTGGGCCGGGAAAAACAGTGAGGAGGGAACGGGGGGCGGGGAGTAGGGCAGATCGACGTCAGGAGCAAGAGGGGGAGAGGTGACCAGGGGGCACATATTGAAGCAGGGGGCAGGCTGGCACTAACCAAGATAACACACACCAATTGTTTGAGGCATTTGCTTCAGTTTAGTGGCGACAATGCTTTTAAGCATGGTTTGTTTGCAAGCTTATTCAAAAAATTGGCACATTTACGTTGGGCCTTTAAAAATCTGATTATTTAAACTGTTCTTTGTGATATGCGCATTCAGTTACTCAGAGCAAGATTTATATTTACATTTAGTTCATTTAGCAGTGACTTGCAAAGTGATAGGGGCAAAACTATGGTTTAAGGTTCTTGCTCAAAGTACACCACAGTGGCCAGCTTTGACAGAGGGGTGGGATTTTTTAAACCCCCGACCTTCATGTTCATTGTCCCAGTAACCTTTTAAACACTATAAGCCACCACAGTCCCAATTTGATTGATATTTCTGTTGGGATCAAGTCATTCTTGAGAATTACAACAGGGAGCCAATTTACCTTCTACAGGCGAATAACATATTACATCAAAACCTAATTCAGACATCTTGGGGCGCCACGTGACAGAGATGGAAAGTTTGAGGAAAGGAGCAAAGCAAGAAAAGGCACAAACAATCCTGTCAGTGGGGAACAGGGACACAAAACACAACAGGTGGTAGGTAATCCAATAGCGGGGTAACAAAGAGACACCAAGACCAGGACAAAGAACAAAAGAAGAGGATTTTATAAATACTGTTGTTGATTTGCCATTTGCAATTAGGCCACCCGGCTGTGTGAGGGGCTGAAAAAAAAAATGAAAAGGCTCAAAACTGGCTGGAAGGTTATGCGAGAGTAAAAAAGTAAAAATGGCTGGTTGGTAAAATTTTAAATTGCTTCACTTGACAAAATTGGGGGAAGGGGGAAATGGGGAAAAATTGTAATTTTTGAGAAAGTTTTACACACAGTGAATTCCTGGAATATACCAATGCAGCTTTGGATTTAAATTAAAACATAAATTGGTTTTGGTTTTTTCACTACACCAGCAGGCTTCAGTCTTCAACCTATGTTTACTGTCTATTTCACAAGAGCTGGCTTGTTGCCATGTGACTTTTCTTTCCATGTTTTACAACATCATGTGCAGAAAAATTGTGAATATAAATGGACCCGACACCCTAACAGCGGGGTTTGTGGAAAAAAGTGTTTTAGCCCCTTTTTTTTGATTTTCCTATTTTTTTTTTTGCATGTTTTGTCCACACTTAAGTGTTTCGGGAACATTGAAACCAATTTAAAGTTTAGTCAAAAAACAACAAGCGTAAACACAAAATGCAGTTTTGTAAAAATGAAGGTTTTTTGGTGTTCATAATTCAGGGAGAAAAAAAATCCAAACCCTACACATGGCCCTGTGGTGAAAAACTGTTGATTGCCCCCTAAACTACTATAAATGGAATTTGGCCACCCTTAAGCAGCAAACAACTGCAAACCAAGTGTTTGTGTGATAACTTGCAGTGAGGTCTTTTACAGCGTTGTGGAGGAATTTTGGCCCACTCATCTTTGTAGAATTGTTGTAATTCCCCAGCCACAACTGGTAGGGTTTTCTAGCATGAACGGCCTTTTTTTTAAGGTCATGCCAACAGCATCTCAATAAAATTCAAGTCAGGGACTTTGACTAGGCCCCACCCCAAAGTCTTCATTTTTGTTCTTTCTTCAGGCCATTCAGATTGTGAAAACTTGCTGGTGTGTTTTTTGGATCATTGTCCTGCTGGCAGAACCCAAGTTCGTTTCAGCCTTGAGGAGGTCACAAACAGGAATTGCCGGACCATTCGCCCCTTCAGGATTTTTTTTGGTACAACAGCACAATTTCATAGGTTCCATTTTATTCACAAGCCAATTCTTCTTTCCTGGTCATTGAAAGGCAGCCAAAACAGCCCCCAGACCATTCACAACTACCACCACCATATTTTACTGTTGCTATAAATGTTTCTTTTTTCTGAAATTCTGTGTTACTTTTACACCAGGATGTAATGGGACACGGCCACCTTCCAAAGAAGTTCAAACTTTTTGTCTCCGTCAGGTCCACACAGAATGGTTTCCCAAAAGTCTTGAGGGATCATTCAAGATGGTTGTTCTGGAAAAATTGAGACGAGCTTTAATGGTCTTTTTTGTTCAGGCAGTGGTTTTTGTCTTTTGGGAACTCTTTGCCCACGGCAGGACCCATTTTTTTTTTTGCCCAGTCTCTTTTTCTTATGGTGGAGGCCATGAACATGAAAACACTGAACCTTAACTTTTAAGGCAAGTGAGGGCCTGCAGTTCTTTGGATGTTGTTGTGGGGGTCTTTTGCGGGACCCTCCTGGAATTTGAGTCATCGCTTGGGAAAGGCTCCTCTGGTGGGTAATTTTGGGTCCGGCTTGGGCCACTTCATGGGGAAGGTTTCACCAAACTGTTTTCCATGTCTCGCCATTTGTGTGGATAATGGCTCTCCACTTGTGGTTCGCTGGGAGTAGTCCAAAAAAGCTTTTAGAAAATGGCTTTATAACCCTTTCCCAGACTGATAGATCTCAATTACTTTTTTTCTTTCTCAATTGTTCCTGAATTTCTTTGAATCTCGGCATGATGTGTAGCTTGTAAGGATCTTTTGGTGTCCTTCCCTTTGTCAGGCAGGTCCTATTTAAGTGATGTCCTGATTGAGGACAGGTGTGGCAATAATCAGGCCTGGGTGTGGCTAGAGACAGTGAACTCAGGTGTGATAAACCATAGTTATGTTTTAACAAGAGTGGGGCAATCACTTTTTCACACAGGGCCATGTAGGTTTGGATGTTTTTCTCCCTTAATAATAAACACCTTCATTTAAAAACTGCATTTTGTGTTTACTTGTGTTGTTTTTGACTAATATTTAAATTGGTTTGATGTTCCGAAACATTTAAGTGTCACAAACATGCAAAAAATTAGGAAATCAGGAAGGGGCAAACACTTTTTCACATCACTGTATGTAAGGTGTATTCCTAGTCTGCCATTATAGGCTCTACAAATCAGAAGGATGGTATAGCAAATAAAGATTGCAATAAAGCAATGTTTCTTACATTTACATTTTTTTTTTGGTCAACTTAATTTCATTTGTTAATAAACAGCCATTCCTGCATTTTAAGCCTGCAACATATATATGTATATAAAAAAATAATACTTTAGGGCTAAAATTAGGTAAAAAAAATAAATAAATAACTGATTTCAAACAGGTGATATCAACAGCTGATTGTAATAATGAATTGGTACAAAAGCAGTATCCACATAAAGCCGAGTCTTTGAGAAGATGGTGGACAGAAGATCTCTAGTTTGTCAACAAATGTGTGAGAAAATTTTTGAAATGTTTAAAAACAATGCTCCTCAAAGAAAGGCTGTAACAGAATTGCTCGTTTTAGTCCTTACTTTTCTGATTTAGCTTGTTTTGCGTCCATGGAAAAGATCTTGAAGGCAGTTTATGTTCCTCTAAAATCTCAATATTCTTTTCTGCATTAATGCTGCCCTCACAGACGTGTAAATTACTTTTGCAAAGGGCACTAACCCAACTCCATACCATGGCAGAATTCTGAGATACACATGATATTTAACCTTATTTAATACTCAACTTTCTGAATGAGAATTATAACTTACAGCGCCATTTAAATTTTGCAACACAGAGGTCGAAACCTTCCCAGTATTGACTTGGTCATTAAATGTCTGCTGTAACAACTGTTCTCTATGGTGTACACACCATGTGCCAAGCAACAAGATTTATAAAAATGGTCATAGTACCTAACATCTGGTCCATACTGTACCACAGGTGTACAGTATATGGCATGGTGCACACATCCCATCCTTCCTCCATATGTTGGATATTGGGGAGCAAAAATGAGTCATATTATGCAAGCAGTTACTTGTAGATGACAGATACTTATTGCCATTATATATTTTTTTAAAATTTAACATATCTATGCACAAGTACTTAGTTTATCCATTCTATAAAAGATACAGGTGGATGAAATGGGATACAAACACATTCATAATGTTATGTGCAATGTTGATAGGAAATTATGTTTACATAGTAAAGCCAGTAATGGCCAGCTCCTGAATATTACTGTGTACCACACTGCCTGGTTTTATTAATTAGGTCTTTGTGTTATTAGGGAAGTGAGCTTACGAGTGAAATGAGATGGTATTATGCAAGACAGGGAAAAATATCTTCAGACGCTGATGCTCATGAATTTAATTGAAAACCAGGGATCAGAGTCAAATCATAAAGTAAAATGCCTAGAGAAGCAAATTGGAAGATTAAGGAGCATGTATTATGCCAGACCATCTATGGCATTACTCTTTTTACCGAACCCATTCATGACTGCACGTACACCCCCACACAAAAGTTCTCTCACACAAAGTCTTGGTTGATCCCACATCTTGTTGGACCTTGTCCTAATCAAGCCATCACCTTTGATTTAAAGCGTGTTTGTTAAGCACTTAAATCATTTCCAGGGAGGTAAATATCTCTAGGGTGCAAATAAAAATCCTCATGCAATGAATCATTCATTCATTAACAGCTCGTAGATGATGATGAGGTGTAAAAATCGTGAAGGACTCTGAATGTGGATAATGAGCTCCAGAGAGCAAAGTGGAATATACACATCTGAGGAAACAGCAGGAGAGAATAACACAGAAGGGGTAAAGATTAGGACGTGGGATTGTTAGGATACAGAGACGTACGTGAGTAGAAAGAAATCAAGGCGAAAACAAATACTTCGTTGGAGAGTAGGGAGAATGGCGGGAGAGCATGAGCTGGTGTTTGGAGAGTTTGGAGGAGACATATGGCTGACGGAATGGCAGGAGGTCTCCACTGGTGCATTTATCTAAGAGATTTTAATGGGCAAGGCAGCCAGCATTGCCAAACTCCCACTGAGTTAGAACAGGTTCAGTGGTTCTGCAGGCAGCCAAATGGTCTGTGCCAGTGCTGGGCCAGAGAAACATACGCTCAGCTTCAACTCATTCGCTCTGATCCATCTTGTGTGATGCAAGGTGGATAGAGAGGGGAGGACGGGGAGTCATTCATCAGACGCACAGAGCCAGTCCTAGAGTCAAAGCAGCCAGTAGGACTGGAGCTAGAGTCCTGTGAGTGCATCAGAGAACAACTTCTAAATTTCCACCTCAGGTCACACACTCATACACTGAGAGACCACATAGTAAAGCAGGAGGGACACAGGTGCCAATAACCAAAACGGAAGGTTTACCATTTATAAAATAATCAAAATATCAACTTCAGTAAAGATCCAAAATTAGGTCATGGAGCTAATCTTTAAACTTTATAACTAATCTTCTAGGAATAGATCAGAATCAAAGAACTAAGTGGAACACCATAAGTGTCAGCTGAACAGGCTAAACTGACCTACTACACTGACAAGAGGAAACATACACTCATTGACAAAAAAATAACGCACCGAGGAGTTGTTGGGTTTGACAATATTTATTGGGGAAACTGAAAGGAGGCTCCTAGGACCCTATTGGGCCATTTCTAGCCTGGATACAAGATGAAGAATGGTTGCGCATGGAGGCATACATGTTCCTTATGGTATCCTGCAGCACATTTGCTCACCAATGTTGAAGCTGGGGCTTTAGATCCTGCACACTCATAGGCTGTCAAAGCAGGCATCCCAGCTGATACTATAAATGCTAGATTGGTGATAAATCTGGTGGAAGTGTTGCAATCTGGGAGAGACATTCCTGGGAAACCAAGGCATTATCCTGCTGAAAATGGCAGTTGAAAGACCTGCCATGAGATTCAACAAATGGTTGCAGGTTGTCCTGCACGTATTGCCGAGTTGTTAGTGTCCCTCATATTGCTATATGGGTGACTGTCTGTCATATGCCATTGCTTCCCAGATCATCACACCAGCAGTTGGGGCAGTGTGTCGCTCTACAACAAAGGCAGGACCAAAGCACTCACCATGATTGCTCCATACCCAAACCGACTGTCATCGGATCCCTACAGAACCTGGATTTGTCAAGAGAATATGGTTCCAGTCCATAGCAGTCCAGGTTTCTCTCAAAGTCTGTCAACTGAGCAAACTGTTTCCGAATAGAAGCATGTCTAACAATCAACGGTCTCTCACCAACAGGTACACTACCAAAAATTAGCCCTGAGAGCCTTTATATAGGGCAATGGGAAAAGCACTTATGCCCTCCTGTGGCAAGACCCAGTGCCTGTGACAGAACCGCATGCCAAGTTTTGTAGAAGTTCCACATTTCTATTAAAATGAGACAGATTTCATGCGAGACTATACTTTTGAATGAGATGTTCAACCATATGGAAATGTCGTCCACATACTGTATGTTTGTCAGTGTGGTAGCAAGACACATCCTGGTCAGAGATGCAAGGTGGGAGTCCAGAGCCTATCCCTAGAGGCCGTGCCCAGTAAACCCTTCACAGTAAACCACCCAACCTTCACAATGCAAGCTTAAGTCCTCAGGAACTAGTTTCCATCAGCTGGCTTTTATCTACTCACCTCCACCACAGGAGCTGAACCATGTGGTGTATATGATTACCACATATGCATGAACACATTTGAGACACCAATGTCAAGCTCATTACAGCCTGCTGAGGGACCACGTCCATGAAATCAGCTCAGATCAAGGGCCACATTACGAAATAACTGATTTCAGGTAATGTTCGGTCTTTCACAGATTGACCATTGTAATAAATATTATAGAGTAAAATAATTCACTTAAGCACACTGTTAATATCACAATGCCTTATTTAAAACCCACTGTTAAACGAAACATGATATTGATTATATCTGAATAATCTGAAATTTCACAACCAGGAGAATAATGGGAGGGTAAACGGAGTTGAAGAAATTACATTTTTACAGGTTCAAAAAACTTTTTTTTACTTTTATTTTCACTCACTGGGTGTTACCTTACTTAAATTACATTACTTAACGCAAACTGTCCATATAGTTTAGACCCGAGGACACTAAAACAACTCAGTTTGGTTTTACATGTTCGGTAGGCTTTTTTGCACACCTCATGTGTTTGTATTTAAAAAAATTAAAATAAAAAAATAAAAACATACTTAAGATTACTGACTACTGACAAGTACTGATAGTCCTTTACTAGTTTCTACGTGAGCCTTTGTGACAGATGGGGAACAGGACTGCTTGAAGCTCCAAGTTAATTGCTTGCCTGGAAGGATAACTGTTGCTAGGTAATGTTATTGATTGGCACATGCAACATTAAGAAGAGGCATTGACAGATTAAGTACTGTTCTTTTCAATGCAACAGAGGTCCAAATCCCTCTGGACCTCTGGACCTTTTGATATTTTCTGTCCCTCTACTGTGATTGCATCCAACGTGTACATAGTATTTTTACAAATATGGAAATACATTATGTGGCTAAAAGGTTGTGGAGACATGAACTTCACATGGATTTTGGATTCCATTTGCTGCTTTCATCATGTGTGTGTGTTATACTGTGCACTATGATTGGAATTTTAGGTTCTTGGAGGGGCTACAGTGACAGACAGAGCAAGCCTAGATATAGGAGGTGGAAAAACAAAACTGAAATTGGCACCTACAAACGTGGCAACTACATTGGCATCACTCCTTCAAAAAGAGGAGATCCTAGGCTTAGACCGAGCAGTCACCTAAAGTCATATCAATAGTGATGTTATGTTTACTGCTCTCTTTCTACAGCTATGAGCTTAATTATTTATTTATTCATCAATCTTCTTTATTTCCCAGCTCTCTGCTTTCAGAGCCTCCCCCTTCCCAGTTCCCTTTGTCAACTTAATTGTCTATTCAGCTCTCATAACTCTTTTCACTTTGTCAAACTTTTCTTTTTACTACATCTACATCAAGTAGACACCCTAATCCAGAGCAATTTACAATTTATACAATCTAAGCAATTGTGGGTTATGGACCTTGCTCCATGACCCAGGTGGGATTTGAACCCTGGACCTTCTGATCTATAGTCCAGTACCTTAATCACTAGGCTACCACTTTTTCATCATTTGTAGCTTCTTTGAATATTCCATTTCAGTCTTTGCTGACCATTATTGACCATTACTAGCAATGTCTTGTAGAAGACGACATGCACACCAGCATTTGGCGAGCTTAAATAACATGAACCACAGGTGTAGCTGGTTTGTGCTGATTGCCACGATGTCTTCTGGGCAATGTAGTTCTGGCAGCTGCCACTACTCACACCAGAAACTGTTGGTCAGAGGCAGTGGTACACTGGCATGGACTGTGTGCTTAGGATTCTTCTACTGAAGAGCCAGCACAGCAGTTGCAAACCTGTTGGATACTAGTGTTGGTGTTGCTATGCACACCAGTACAACAACAACAACCACCACCTTTCAAACCCTTCCGCACTTCACACTTCAGGTGATGTTACATCTTGACGTTTCAACTTACTGTATATTCCAGCACTTAACCAGAGGCTCTAGTAAGGCTTTGTTTATTTAACATTGCTATCAGCATCAATGGCCATTTCAGAAACAGACAAGATGATATCGGTACACAAAGTTACTTCAAAGCTAGTCATGTATATACTCATATCAGGCCAATCTTATCATAATCAATTAACCTAACGCATGTCTTTGGACTGTGGGAGGAAACCGGAGTACCTGGATTAAACCCACACAGACATGGGGAGGACATGTAACCTCCACACTAAGGACCCAGACCACTCAATCTGGGGTCTAACCCAGGCCCTTCTTGCTGTGAGCCGACAGTGCTACCCACCGAGCCACTCGTGAGTAGTTGAAAATGCATCCTGTTACCGAGTTCTTTGTTTTTATATTTACCTTTACACAACAGTTAGTTCTGACCTCACAATCTGATTGGTTGAGAAGCGCTCTCACCGTGATGATATTTGATAACAGTACAGCCTTTTCTGCTGAAGCATTGCCAAGTAACCACAGGCTTTTTGCAAACATATAACATAATAACCCTAATAACTAAGTAAATTCTATTAATTAATTCTTCATTCATTTTATTTGTAGTTTTAGTCCCTTTACCTTTTAATCTTCACGTATTTGCACTGTGTACTTAGAACTAACGTTACTTGGTAGGGTTATATAAACCTTTTGTAGCATAGTTCACCACTCAGTGCACTCTCAGATTTAGTGTGTTCGTAATGTATGACACAGACAACATGCGTTCAATAACCAATGTATTTCGCCATCTATCGACCAGTGTGTCATTAACACCAGTTTCTTGACTGAAGACTCGGTGGTCTTTTGAGACATTTTAATAGCATAGGTAAATCCAACACGTTGCTACTAGCAGGAAGTCATAACGCTCAAATGACCAGTGCACGACATTTCTAGGTATATTCAAGTCAAACTAGCCCGATGCTTCTAGTGCTAAGGCAGGGTAAAGAATTGTTACCGTTGCATAGCAACAACATTTGTTGTGGACCTATTTTTTGGCGGAAGGTATTTTAAGCCTGCAAGTCCAGGGATTATTTAATTTATTTGATTTCTTTACGTTGTTGTGAAAAACAAAACAAAAAAACCTTGTATAAAACTACAGAACACTTGAAGTCATGTGTTATCGTGAATAATGTGCGACCAAATCACAGCTGTGATGTTATTAGCGATAACACACCCCCTCTCCTGTTGCTTAATTAGATTAACATTTCATTTAGTCAGCTGGCAGATGCTCATACACACAGCAACTTACTACCGATGCAATGTTACATGGTACAATCCTTCTTGATTTTATGTGCCAGTGTTATGACCCAAGCTGTGTTTTGCATTTACATTACATTTACATTTACAGCATTTAGCAGACGCCCTTATCCAGAGCGACGTACAATTGGTACAGTCTTACAATCCAAGCAGTTGTGGGTTAAGGGCCTTGCTCAAGGACCCAACAGGGGCATCTTGGCAGAAATGGGATTTGAACCCTGGACCTTCTGATCTATAGAGAATTGTATATAGGACCATAGAGGACCTTATGGACCTTCTGGTCCATAGTCCAGTACCTTACCCGCTAGGCTACCACAGCAATTATGCTCATTGGATGCCAACACCCTGTAGACAGTTCATGATTTGTCCCTCCTTGGACCACTGTCATCAGGTACTCACCACTGCTGACTGGCAGCACCACACATGCCCTTTACCTTCAGGTCTTACAGCTGCCCATTTCTCCTACATCCAACACATTAGCTACAAAAAACATTGTAAACTGTTCCCTTACCATAGGATATTCAACATTATTCAGTATCTTAGTTGCCATAAAATTTTGGCTCATAAGTGTATAGGTGGGACTGTGGTAGCCTAGTGGTTAAGATGCTGGACTCTGGACCAGAAGGTCCAGGGTTCAAATACCACCTCTGCCCAGCTGCCACTGTTGGGTCCTTGAGCAAGACCCTCAACCCACAATTGCTTGGTTTGTAAGACTGTACCAATTGTAAGTCGCTCTGGATAAGGGTGTCTGCTAAATGCTGTAAATGTGTATGTGTATGATAAATTAAAAATAAAAGTCTTGTTACATTTATTGTTTTAGCGGACAATCGTATTCAAAGTGGCTTACAACTGATACAATCTTTAAAAGGTACAATCCAAGCAATTGAGCTTTATGAGCTTGCTTCAGGGCCCGACAGTGGCAGCTTGGCAGTGCTGGGAATTAAACTCTCAAGTATCTGGTCAATAGTCCAGTACCATAACCTGTGCACCACCAAT